>JAIUZE010073459.1:0-120664 GCA_022085475.1 Heliosperma pusillum | reverse complement strand
CATGCGCGAGATCCTTAGTAGTAAGTTAACAACCAACTTAAAATCTATCTAATCCAAAGATTAGTTTTATTTCGACGCTACTATTAGGGGTGAGCAAAATCGGGTACCCGATACGGTTTTAATAACCGTATCGGGTACCCGGTTTTTGGAAGGCCAAAAATTAGAACCCGGATCCGACCCGGTTTAACCGGGTACCCGGTTTTCGTATACCCGGTTAAACCGGGTACCCGAAACCGTATACCCGGATCCGGTTTAATTGATAATTCTCAAACCTGGAATTCGAGTCCACAACATTAGTAACGACCAATAAATAAGATGCTTATATAATCCACTAGAATCATTATTACAAAACACAATTACTTGCAAAGTCAGTAGGTAAAATAGCAAAATACAAATTTGCAAAATTTCACACATAAATTTGTCACTGATAAAGTGAGTTGCGTATATTACAAATTTTACATAAAATGATTGGTGCTCAAAATTTCACCCATATCGTCAAAATAGAAAACAAAATTTTACATACAACTTTTTTTTGGTTATTTTTAATTAAACCGGGTCAAACCCGTATACCCGGTTTTGATTTTCCCCGACCCGGACCCGGTACGGTTTTTTTAAAAACCGTATCGTATACCCGGAAATTCGTATCGTGTACCCGGCAATTCGTGTAATTAAGACTGTATACCGTATCGTATCCGTATATTAAAACCGTATCGTATATTTTTGCTCAGCCCTAGCTACTACCATTACTTAAATCGATTAATCCTAAACTCGGACTTATCAACAACTTATTTGCATACGTTCCACGTACCTACTGCCTACTACCTAGCTACCTCGTTACAGTCTACATCACCAAAATGATTTATTCCGATCCTAATAGAAAGATTAGATTTATTCCGACTCTAGTACCATTAGTCCATTACTTAAATCACAAATTCTCATTTGTGACGGGAATATCCATCGCAAGTTTGCGACGGGTTAAATACTACCCATGTGGGTAGATAAGACAAAAACAAAGTGCCTAGGGAGTAGCATTCTATTTTGTCTTATCTACCTACATGGGTAATACTTGACCCGTCTCAAGCTTATGACGGATATTCCCATCACAAGAGAGACTTGTTGTAGTTAAATCGATTAATCCTAAACTCGGGCCCGTCTTTAACTATATTCAGAATGGTATCAACAAGTTATTTGCATACGTTCCATACGTTCCACGTACTTAGTTACCGACTTAGAGTCTACATCACCAAAATCAAAGATATGGTCATACGCTGATAAATGGAATTGTCAAGGTTGTCAGCATTTTAGCGTTGTGCCGGGCCATGTTGATGAATAATTCAACCAACATTTAATATTACTGACGCAAGAATTTTGTTAGTTCATATATTGCAATATTGGTTCATATATTTCAGGAAAGCAAGTTTTGTTTTTAACTACATTAACGGTGCATTATTAGATACACCGACTCTCATTCAAAACGGATACTTTTCATCTGAAGACGGCCAAATGTCGTTATTTTAACGACAAATGTGATCATTTATTTGTCCTCACAAACTGTTATAGTTTAGAAATTAAAAGTTATTCTGGTTGCGATGAAATGTGACCCGTTTTCAGCAAGACTTATTGCACGAAGTATTAAATATGGGTTAAATTGATGACTTGTGAGTTTTATATAATAATAAATATAGGAAACTGGTGGTGAGCGTAGCTACTACATTGCCGGACGCTGCATTCAAGCTTGAGGATTTACAACTTTCTTCAAGCTTCAATGGCGGAAAATGAAGAAGCATTATTGTTAAAACAACAAGTAAAGTACGAAGAGAATTGTCCAGGTTGCAAAGTTGACAGAAGAAAAGCAGACAACCCAAATATTCCATGGCTTCATTTTTCGTTTGTTTGGATTATTACCCTTTGTGCTTGTATGTTTTTCTTATTCACATTCTCTTCTTTTTTTTAGGGAAATTTAATTAAACAACTAACAATATTTAACTTTATTTATTTTTTCAAAAACAATATATAATTCACCTTTTATATTATACAAAAATATAAAATTTTCTGTTCAAACCAATTAACTTGGAGCATACGGCATACCCTTAATTTGTGTTGGCTTTGACATATAAAGGAATCCATGAAGTATTATTATTGGGTTTTTCAATGTGTTGTAGGCCTGTCTTTTGAATATTAGATGTTGTTCGTCTTGTACCCATCAACTATATTAATAAATCCTAATCATGACCAAAGTTAAAATTCCATTAAATAAGTTTGCTAAATGATAATTTAGCAAATTTGGTCGACTAATGGAAGGGATGCGTTGCATTGGAAAGGCGGTGTTGGGGTGATCAAGAATGATGGGGTAGGCTGAGAAGAAGCATAGCGCCAACAAGTGAGGTAGTTGGAGAATGGAGGCTTAAGGTGGAAGGAGAGGTGTTTACTGTTTACGAGGTATAGGATGAGAGAACGGGGAAATCCCATATGACCCGATATAACTCACAAGTCGCACTATACGTCAACCCAATATGCATCTTCCTCTCCAGGACTTGGAAAGGGAACTTTTGGAACACCAATAGGCATTAAATAAAAATTATTTGAAGTATTATGGTTCACTTTGATGTGGAAAGAATTATTATCTTCATAATCTCAACTTTGATATCATATGTTATGTATAGATCATAAAAGTTTAGTTTAAAATGAAGACAGAAAAGAATAAATAAAGGAAATTTCTATAGTTTTCAAAACGCAGGGGTACAACTAAAAAGAGCGCTTTTGATTCTTGTATCTATTGTCATACTTTCTATTTCGTTTCTAAAATCTGTCTCCTGTGATTTTTGTTACAGCTTTGCCTATATCATCCATCTTTCCATTCCTTTATTACATGGTACATCCATTTTGTTAGTAAGCAAATCATACAAAGTGGCCTTCTTACTCTATATTTATACAGTTTATCAATATTTATGCATCTGATTACTGCATAGTTGTGATCTAGGTTAGAGATTTCCATATAGCCAAACGGGAAGAAGATGTTAGTTTCTATGCTGGCTTTGAGGGTAAGTAGAACTATCGTTCCTTAACATGTTGAGTGCGATAATCAAAGTGGTTGCATTGTTCTGACTTGTCATAGTTTCGTCTAAATTCAAGGGTCCGCATTTATGGTTGGAAGATTTTTGACTGCTCTTCTGTGGGGCATGGTAGCCGATCGCTATGGTCGAAAGACTGTCATGATATTAAGCATGATGGCAATGTCAGTACTTCGGACGTGTTCTTCTCCTTTTCTCTGCTCTTCATATTTAATCAAAATTGAATCTCTTCTATTTGGTTTCATCTCTGATTTTACATTGTCATTCGTTCTAGAATCATATTCAATACGCTATTTGGCTTGAGCACGAGCTACTGGATGGCACTTACCATGAGATTTCTTCTGGGAGCCTTTTGTGGAGTTCTAGGACCAATGAGGGTGAGCTTTTAGTGACATTTTGAGTTCTAAACTGATTATATCGAGTTTTTGAAGTGATCCTCAATAGATTAGTAGACTTTGTTCATGAATTACAATGTGTGTAGTACTTAAATGTAATACTCAGTAGTATATTACTCCCTAATAAACCTTTCGTAATGATATGACGACCTCACCTCCGATTTTCTATTGACCAGGCTTATGCCACTGAAGTAAGTCGTCGAGAGCATCAAGCTTTGGGAATTGCAACGGTATGCTTTAACGTTTATATTGGTAAAGTTATCCCCTAATGGGAGCTAGCTAATATATGTACTCCGTAATTTGTTATTCATTTCAGTTGAGCTCAGCTTGGGGCATTGGTTTGGTCATAGGCCCCGCACTTGGTGGATATCTTGCGCAGGTGTGCTTTCATCTTCTGTTTACGTATACATTTTCTAATCATAATCATAATCGTCTACAAGAAAGTGAGCTTGCCCCACCAAGTGGAACTGCGATCATATTCGCATTGAATACAGCTATCTAAGCTATGTATATTAATATCAGAAGATCCTAGCTTTATGCTTCGTATTGAATATAATTCAATGGGGTAACACTCGTATCACTTTCCGTTTTTTGAAATAGTATTTTGAATTTCGATTGACATTGCCACAGCCTGCAGACAAATTTCCAAACATATTCTCACAGGAATCAGTTTTTGGGAGGTAGTTATAGTTCTTCTGTTCCATGTAGTAATTACTTTATGCGTCCTACTACAAGCATGCAATTTACCATCAGTTGTTAACTCATCTTTCATCGGAACGATAAATTGCAGGTTTCCCTACTTCTTAGTATCTTTGGTGATATCAATCTTTGCACTCATTGTGCTCATTATCTGCTTTTGGCTCCCAGTATGTTGTCTTTCCTTCTTTCTTCTCTTCACCTCGTTGTGTTCACTGAATAGTACTGTCAGATGTTCATTGTTGATTTGTCTACATTCATTCATCATTCTCATAGACACTAAGGCTACATAATTTAAATTTATCGATTATTCTGTTAGCTGCAGTCTATGTAAGTATATATTCTGTCAAAGTATGATATAAACTCGACTTCCGTTCTACACCTCTATCTAATCGTTTTAGTTGTTGAGTGCATAAATTGAGCTTGAATTTACAGTGCTTATGGCTCGTCTTGTTCATATGTTCACTGATAACGTGTTTATTGCTTGTGCTGTTCATATGTTGACTGATAACGTGTTGATGCAGGAAACTCTGCACTCGCATGATGTAGATGATGCTGATTTGATGGATTCAGACGATCTTGAAAAATCATATAGTGCCGAAGGACGAAAGGCGAATACCTGGCTCGGCCTTCTGAGAAACTGGCCTTTGATGTCAGTTGTCATAATATACTGTGTCTTCCAACTGCATGATATGGCATATATTGAGGTGCTGTCACGAGGATTATCCAACTCGTGAACCTATTATTTACGATCATCCTAGGAAAATATGAGCCCTTGAGAAAAAATAACATTGTAAAGTCCATATTATTTGCATAGCTACGAAGCAAAAGGGCAGTTTTTATGCTGGCGAGTTCTGAACTCAGGTCCTGAGAATCACCATTCAATGGCTTTACTAGCTGTGCTATCTGACATATGCACCGATGAAGAGGAATTTTTCAACTTTCCTTCACAGAAAGTTTTATCCTTATTAGATGTTCACGAGTAAGATGGTTGATTAAGCGACCCATTGGCAAAATTCTGCGTAGCTTGAACATGTCCTGTTTTTTTTTTTTGCGGAATTTCGTGCTTACAAGGCATGTTTATATTTTTTGGAAGTTCTTCAATGATTCAAAATGAAAATTGAATGTGGATTGTGCATATTTTGTTTCTATCAGATATTCTCATTGTGGGCTGTCAGTCCCAAGGCATTTGGAGGATTGAGTTTGGCAACAGAAGATGTTGGTCAAGCTCTTGCAGTAGCAGGTATTAGTATCATCTGTTTTATGTCAATCTTCCAGTCAGTAATGAAGTCCAGCTACCACAATATGCTTCCTATATCTTTTGATAGCTTATCCATTTACGTAAGGGCTAAGGCCGCACTCAGTATATGCGGAATTAAGCTCATACTTTTAGCTGCGGACATGAGTCATTCTTCCAGTCATTGATGAAGACTTGTTTGGCTATAAAGCTCATATTTTTACCTACGACTGCACTCAATATGATTTACGTTGACAGCCCCTATTTGCGGTTTACCCATATATGAGTGTCCCACATTGGTAAATATGAAGTGAACTCTTTCTCCCCCTTGTGAGTGGGGTACAGACTTGTCTTCATGGTTTAACAATTTCTAATCTTTTGATAGCTTATTCATTTACTAGTCATATATGTGGAATAAACACAAAAGCTAATGTCGGCCTTACATGTGAGACCAGTCCATTAACCATTAAATTAAACAGGAATGCACAAGGACACACTTTTAAAGAAACTAGAGAGCACAAAAAGAATACCTCGAAATCATTTTATCAAAATTGTGGCACACGAGTAAACACTCGTTTTTTTTAGTGTGTTTATACTTTATATCATGTATTATGCTCTATATCGTTGAGAAAATTTTAATGGAATCAACACCTGTCTAATAGAGTTCACATATGTATCAATCATCTACTGATCTGCTTTGGAAACATCTTTCTTCTGATGCATTCTTTACTCAATGATTGTAGGTGTTGGTTTGTTACTCTGTCAACTGCTTCTGTACCCAGTCCTCGAGAGGGCTTTCGGTCCAATCATAATTTCACGCACTGGAGCAGTATGTAACAACTCCTGATTTTGTTATCGATGCATCCTTAAAGACAGGATTACAATCTGTGATGTCGTACTGATTACTGATTCTTTAATATGAAGGTTCTTAGCATCGCTTTGCTGTCATGTTACCCATTCATTGCTAAATTAACTGGTACAAGTCTCTCAATTGTGATCGATCTTGCTTCTGCACTGAAAAATGCATTTTCGGTATGCATTCTCACTTGTCAATGTTTTCAGTTACCTATTTCCTTTATTTGTCAATTGTTATGCCACTAAGTTGAAAGGAAGGCTTATTTTTCTGTCACACTCTACCTAAACAACTTGTCGGATCTGAACTTATACGTTATTGATTAATTTGCTCAACACCTCCTAAAAATTAATTTTTCATTCCGAACATGCATTTTTGGTAAATGTATAATATGACTCTACCTAAACAACTCACTATTTTGGTAAATGTTTCGAGCATTGTCTTTAATTTTCATTTGGATTCAGTAAATCGTGTATAATATGCTTTTTTTCTTCTTTTTCTTACAACAGATCTCAATCACAACAGGACTTTTTCTCCTACAAAATAGAGCTGTGGTAATTTTTCTTGCTTCACTGGGAGTTTTTCTTATCAGCGAGCTACTTGAAATAATCTGCTTTAAATTCTTATATCAGAGTCAACGTCAAAGAGGAGCTGCCAATGGACTCGCTCTGTGTATGATGTCTCTCTGCAAAGCCGTTGGCCCTGCTGCAGCCGGTTCTCTGTAAGTGCATTTCTCTCTAAGTTAGTAATATTGGCTACTCCCTAATAGAATATAACTATAATATATGGGCCTCAACCATTACCTTAAGGTTTTGGTTGAGATGGTTCATCTATCATGGTATCAAAGCCAGAGTGACCGAAGGTCACGTGTTCAAACCCTGGCAGCCCCAGAGTGAGACCTTAAGGTTTTGTTTGAGATGGTTCATCTATCACTCTCTTCATCACAAAAAAATTATCACTTATGATTCACAAAAATAACCTTAAGACGCCGCTCTAGCTGGCCTCTAACGGATATGCGTTGCTTATTGGCTTATTCCTGCTTCACAATCTCGAAAGAGCAGCCAGTTAGGGAGTCTTGTTTGGGATGAGGGTTTACTTTTGACAACATTACCACCAGGGCTTAAAAGACTTCCCTCAATAACGAGTAGGGGTTTTAGATGTACGAAACCTTACTACCTGTTGAATACAATAAGATCGATGGAAATTGCATAATAAATACATTGATTGAAAAATGATTCAGAATCTCATAAATACAGTTGCTCAAGGCAGTAATCCCTTCATTCCTCCTTTATATAACTTTTTCTCTTTTGTTACAGAAATGGATGTTGAAATTTGAATATTTTACATTCTTTTGCTTTTAGCATGTTGGTACTACTAAGAATTCTGATTCGTAGTTTATCATCATTTTGCCTTTTGCAGTCTTTCTTGGGGTCAATCACGGCAGAAAACTAGTTTTCTTCCAGGTATTTTGCGCGAAAAACCTCAAGCTTGGATGTCATTATCTGTTACTTGCAAGTTACTGTCTGTCTTACTGAGATATAAAATTTGTTGCAGGGAGTCACATGGTTTTCTTCATTCTAAATGTGGTCGAACTCATCGGGTTCTTGATGACATTCAAGCCTTTCCTTGCTGAACCAATTGGAGATTAACAGCTCTACTTCTTCTTCTTCTTCTTCTTTGGTAAGCCCCAGGCTAGTGCTTCAAGTTTTTAGTCAATCATATTTGGTTACCGCGGGAATCAATGTCACATTCTCCTTGATCCAGTATATGGTATCCGAAAGTAAGACGACGCAGCAGAAGAGTTGACTTCTTGCGGTGAAATAATAGCTCATTCTTCAAATACAAAGCTTCTGGGGAGAGTCATTTACATTCTACTCGGGTGATATGATATTTTGTCATGGGTAAAGATGAGGACTTGGGTCTTGGGAAGGTACTTCTGCTCAAACTTGATTGCCATTTACCCATTGATTAACAAATACTAGCAAGTATTGTATTGGAAACAGTTTGTGTATTAATTATTGTTGGATATATTTGCTCTCCAACATTATATTATAAAAAAATGATTCCTAGAACAAAACTGTCATAGTACAAACTCCCTTGTGAGTACTCCGTATATTGTAAGCAGTTCATCTCTTGTTGTAAATAACACATTTATATTAGCTATGGATGCCTTGTGATATGTGTTGCCTAGAGGTGATAATGAGACAACATAGTAGCACGGCTCGTGCCATCTCGACTTGAGCTCGGGATCAGCTCGAAAACTTGACTAGCCAAGAGCTAATATTGGCTCGGCTCGAAATGCTCGTGAGCGATTCCAACATGTGTAATTACGTCAAATTTTGCTCTTATTTTATTTAAAACTATTATATCATGATTATATATTTGTATCACCCTATCAAAGCTTGTCATTAACTTACCCAATATTTTTATATATAGCCTTCGAATCTTGTTATTGAAAGTATCTAAAGAGAATAACGGAAAATTTGAGAGTATATAGGCTCGAGTTGAGCTCGGATTAAAGCTTGCAAGCTTGATAACGGGCACAAGTTTTTCAAGTTCGGGCGAACTCGAGATTGGCTCGAGTTCAAGTTTTGCTTCATAAGCACAAGCTGAACAAGGCCAAGCTTAGCTCGTTATCACCCCTAGTATTACGAAATAGTTGTTGACTAACATAGTGATATGTCCCTTATAAATGGATGCCTTATGCATACCAGGCCATCCACGTCACCTATCCCACAAACTTGTCCCATCTACCATAAACTGACTTCTGACATAAAATAAAAGAAAAAGAAAAAAAGTCACGCGCCTTAAGCCTTAAGCTCGTTTAAGACGGATAATTTCCGTATTAAACGAGAGTGTATGTTTTTTTATTGCCAATCGAAGTCAACTAGTTGTAAATAGAATTCGAACACACTCATGAGTCATGACTAGGGGTGTGCATCGAACCGGAATTCCAAAAATTAATGGACCGATGACCGGACGTTCATTTTTAATTCCGGTTCTGGTCCGATAGATTCCGGACGGGTCCATTTTTCCGGTCTGGACCGGATTTTGCAAACCCCTCCCCTAGTCATGACCCAACTCACCATTGACTATGACAAAAGAAAGTAGCATTACCTGAGAATCTGAGATAGAAATTCCATATGAGATCTGACTGACAGCAACAGTTCCTGTCTCAATCTCTTTCTCACAGCAATTCTAGTAGCGAGTGAGTCAGTTTAATAAGATCTTCCACGTTAATATAATGAGACATGGGTTGATTGATTGATTACATTCAAATATGGTGAATCCAAGAAGAAGTTCATATGGTAATATTATTATCAGTAATCACCAAAACCCAGAAAACCAATCAATTTCATTATTCTCAATCCTTAATTTGTTGAAAAAGCCTCAAGTTTTCCCTCTTTTGCTTACATTCTTCATTTTTATTACATGGGTTTCTCTCAGATTTCAGCATTCTTCTTCAATCCCCTTAAATTCTCAAAAATGGAGTAGAGAATTTGATTTAAAGGCTAATTTAGTTAGGTTTTCATCATCATATTTATCTAAAGACAATAGGGGTTGGCTTCTTAATCCTATTTCTGCTGCCCTTGATGCTCATATTTCTGGTATTCCCCCCCCCCCCCCCCTCCCCCCCCCTTTTTATTGTTTTCTGGGCTTGTTTTTCATTACTGTTCTTGTCATTTTTTTTTATACATTGCTTTTATTTAATACTTAACTGTTTTGAGGTTGAAACGTTTGATCGATTTTTAACTGATGAAGTTGAAATTTCATTTGTGTTATGATAATGTCACTATTGACCTATGTACCTTGATCAATTGGCAATTAGAATATTGACAATTGCGGTTTTTCAGTATTGTATAATCACTTAAACTAGATACTATACAAAAAAGTTTAAATATATGAAGAATTTATGGGGTATCTATTTTGCTGATGGGTGATTATTTCATTATTTGCGGGAGTCATTGAGGCACTGCGGTAATGTTGTTAGTTTTTTGGTATACACGGGAGATTATGAGGTGTCCAGCTTTCGAGAGATACAATGTGGAGTTATAACTCCGAAAAAGTTTTGGTGTTTTTTCCTCATTTATGTGAGGTGATGGAATGCTTGGCTTAAATTATGGTTTGGTAAATTGTCATGGGTTGGTTTGGTATTTGTAAGGACTAACTAAAGAGATCGAATAAAAATAGAGAGGAGTTGATGGGGGATTTACTGCTGCTAATCTGCTATACACTTATACTCTCTCCATCCCACGTTTATTGTCCTGTTTTCTTTAACATTTCTCCCACTTTTATTGTGCCATTTCTAAATTTAGTATGAAAAATTAGTAGACTACGACTATTGCCTCTAGCTTTTTAACTACCACTCACTCTATCAAAATAATATGGTCCCCCGTGTTCTTAATTAAAAGGGGTAGTATAGTAGTTCTACCATTTTTCTTAAATCCTTCCCAAAAAGGAAAGTTGGACAATTAAAGTGAGATGGAGGGAGTATAATCAATTGATGTGGCTCGTAACTGATAAGATTATTGTTTGATTGCTTAGGTGGGGCTGTGAGTTGTGCTTCAGTTCATGTTGGTGAAATTCGCCCAGGAGGTATGAGGGGGAATCACAGGCACTACACTTGCAATGAGACATTCATCTTTTGGGGAGCGCGTCTCAAATTCAGGGTAATATCGAATGAACCGTCTGGTTTATATATATATATACCTTGTTAGAGTCAAGAAGTGAATTGTAGAGTGTGATCTTAGATGTATCGCCAAAGACCACGGGGATTCTTCTAATTTGGTTCCTAGTTACTCTGATATGGGACATCTTTACACAAGTATTACCTTTTAAAGGATTGTGAAATGAACAAGCCATTTTGTTTTGCAATATTAAAATAATTTTTGAAATAAAAACCTAAACGACTGCATTGGAAGTGGATCTTTTACATTATGTTCTAACACAACAACAACCCCCTCGCCTTTTCAAAGGCTCTACTTACGGCAAGACTGTTTCCAGATGACAATGATGTCTAGATTTTATTATTACACTCATACCTTGCGATATAATAAGGGCAGATAGTTTTGTGACCCATTTTCTTTGCTACATCATATCCAACTCCCCAAGGCCAAAGAATAGTGTAGTCTTTGGTTCCATTTAGAAACTACTCACGTAGTACTATAATATTTTGTTGCTTGAGTGTGGAAGCGCCAACAAAAAATGTTTAAGCGTTAGAAGCTCTATTGCATAAAAGGCGAGAGAAGATAATGGGAAAATGCATGGAGGGAACATGTAGCCTTATTATCTGCAAAGTTTTCGAATTTTTGGTCTAAGATGGAGTGTCGAAATGTTGTGTCTAGTCGTGTTGGATACTTCAAGTGCCATACACATGAGACACGACTTAAGTGAAATATCGGAGTAACATAGGTTGGAATGGCAGTATTCCACATTGGCTTGTTGAAAAGAAAATGAAGCTAAGTTTATCTCAGTAAATTGACTTATTGAAGTCTAGTTGAGTAATGGCACCATGTACGGCTTCTGTAGACTTTACACTGAACACTGACTGACATTCTTCTGGCCTTCGAATTGTTATCATTTGTTGGAGTCATTTCTTGGCATGGTATTAAATACAGTATTGGTTTAAGACTTAATTTCGAAACTGGTTTTAGCTGTTTGATCTTGGTTGTTTCGCAATAGATGCATCTAATATCGCCTCAAAATGCAGTGGTGGTAACCTTCAAAACATTGATAACTCGGTTGAGTTTCGGTGTGGTTGTGGATATTTTAATCTATGTTTCGGCTTTTGAGGTTGTGAGCATGGCATTAACTTGTCAGTCATTTTGAAACATGTTTTATTGGTCTATTACATTTTCAAACTAATTCATTTTGTTCTTCCTATTAGAATATAACTATAATATATGGGCCACAACCATCACCTTAAGGTTTTGGTTGAGATGGTTCATCTATCATGGTATCAGAGTCAGAGTGACCGAAGGTCACGTGTTCAAACCCTGGCAGCCCCCAATATCTCACAAAAACTCACCAAGTGGAAAAAAACCCGCACATGGTATGGGGGGCCTGTGCACTAACCAAACACTCTTCAAGCCCAATGGGCATTCGAGTGAGGGGGCATATTAGAATATAACTATAATATATGGGCCACAACCATCACCTTAAGGTTTTGGTTGAGATGGTTCATCTATCACTTCCGACACTTACCTGCATTGAATCATCTGTACATCACAGCTGGAAAACAGCGAAGTAGTTGGCCTGGGTTATGCTGAAGTGATAATCGCAGAAGACGAGGTTGCTGTTGCTGGTAGCCCAATTGGGACAGCCCATGCTATGGTGAATGTTGATCCTGTAAGGACAGCTTTTCTTTTGGGGTGCCAAGATGGTATTGCCAATTATAACAGTTCTGGCACTGCTTTTAACATTTGGAATGATCTTTAAGTATGTCATCTTACTTTGCATCCCGATTTTAGTTTTTAATTTATAAAAGAAATATTTCTAGTGAAGCCTTTCATTAGCTAGCAATAAATTTCATGCTTCTGTCATTTTCTACATGATGCCCCAAGGAAGTACGACTTTTCTCTCATTGGAAACAACAGCCTACATATTTCGCTGGTTGACGTCATCTAGTTGCTTTGGAACTAATGTAGCATATGTTAACATCAATTGTTTTATCAAATGTCGGGCCACTGGTCATGCCATTCATTTTGCAAAATGTCTCTGGTTAATGGAGCTTTATGTCCATTTTTTTCATTCTATGTCATTCTCACTCTGATATTGGTACTGGTGGTGGTGGGGGTGGTGAGGTGGTCGAGTATCTGTTTCCGAATGAAAATTGCGTCGAAAACTGTATTGCAGACTCACAAGAAAAAGAACATCCACTTTAGTGAGTCATTTTGATTTATTACCGATATATGGGAGTAATAGTTCCCCCCATTATCCCTTCTTTCAACCCTATACTAACGTCATTTTACCATAAGTTGTGTTAGCATCCGAAATTTGCTTTATACAACAAAAATTGAAAAACATAACACAATCCACGCAAGGTTCTCACCTGATGCAGGCAAGGAAGGTTGGATGTATGCAACCTTACCTGTGGATTGAACACACAAAGAAACTATTTCTGGATGATGTTAAAGAAAAAAAACTGCATCGAGAATCGCAATAACTAATTGTTACATCACGCTATTTAGAAGCACAACCAGATTAGTGAGCAATGTTGAGTTGTAAACCACATTACAAAACTATTTTTTACATGTTACTGTCATTGTTATTGTGGTGGACATAGACCCCATTACGAAGGCTTTCGACGAAGGCTTTCAGCTAGAGCACGTTTTCAAACTTTACATGCACGATTCTTGGACCTATCGCTTATGAACTTTTAAGTTATATAAGAGGTGCTCATTATCGATTTGGCTTCACTCCAAACAAATCAAGCTCACGCCTATGCTCGTGAGTGCAATCTCAGTGTAACTCCTATTGAATGTTCAGAGGACAAACTTGGGTAGTGGCTAGTCTGGTGACTATCCTGTTTATACAGTTCAATAGCCATGGAATGTCCTTCATATTGCATGCTGTGCATTGACCAGAGGAAGCAGTTATGCCTTGCGATAGCAACTTGATTGTTGGTATGTACTCTGTACTCATTAATGCCTTCTTTTCTTCTGTAGAATATTACTCATTTCATTAATTTAGATTTACTACATTTCCCATTCATTTGGATTCAATACATTTCTCATTCATTCGGATTCACTCTTTTTAGGGATCCATCTGCCCTTTAAAAAGACAAGGGATATTCTACGGTGTACCCCTGAGTTTTTCGATTTTCTATGATGTTGTACCCCTAAACTTCTTACTTATTTCTCGATAATGACCTCCTTCAACTCTGCATTAACTTTATCGCTTTCAAACAACCATAATTTGACCTTTATTCAAGCTCATTAATATTTTATTCCCATCTTCTATAAGTTGCATCACTAATCAGTTCTAAGAAGTAAAAAATATTATTAAAAACCTTTGTTATGAAACATGAAATGATAATGGAGATTTCGTAAATTCTTTGTTAGATTCGTGTACTATTTGGTGAGTGAATGGGTTATTCGGCAAACTAATATGTAATTGAGTGGGTTGTTTAGTAATTAAAACTCTAAAGAGACGGTTGAAAAGCTTAATTAAGAAACTAACTTAGCATAGACGATGAGTACGGTCATTGTATAGACTAATGTATAAAGTTCAGGGGCACATCATAGATTTTCTAACATATAGGGGTATATCATAGAAAACAAAAAATCTCGAGGGTACATCATAGAATTTCCCAAAAGACAAATACTCCCTTTTGATTTGTCTTAAACTAATGTAACTTGTCTAAAACCCATGTTACTCCAATTATACCCTTCATGCTATGCTCTTACATAAGTATTTTACCATTTGCATGAGAAAATGGAAAGCATGGACTTTTTCACTTGAAGAGTCAAAGGCAAGCGCTTATCAAGCGGCTTCTGCCTCTCTTGGTTCTGTAAGCCCAAATACTTATAAGACTAAATGCTATTTGTAAGCCCATATATATGTTCTTGATGTCAACACAATTGAACATTATTCTGCAACAATTTGGTGGTCCTACACAAGAATTCTTGATTTTATGATGGATGTTCAAGTGGGCTAAAGCTGGGTTTCTGTTCTCCCACCTCTGTGGCACCGGAGTTAAATTCTGAAAGCTAATGCAGAACTTGATGAAGCAGTTGTGCCTTGTAATTTAAACCTTATTCCGGGTATGTATTGTACTTCTCTTAGATAGCATGCATTTTTTTCAAAATTACATTTATACAAATCTACATTTAACAGTTATCTTTTTGCTGCTTCAATTCAACAACAGTATATGTAGTCATTGGCTATTTGTTGAGTTATGAGAAGTTCTTCTGCTTTTAGGAACAGCTATAACTTCTTGCATGAGACTGAAAAATACATTTATGAACTTATAAAAAAGCCAGGGAACCATTTTTAACTAATTAGGGCATAAAGTGAACTGAACTAAACCCTGCGAAGGCCGAAGAGTCATAAAGCCAGTTTGAAGGTCAAACCAGTTCCCTCACGTTTTTCAGCCATAAGTTTCGTCATGCTCTCTACCATGGCAGGACTAAGATGCTGTATCCAATCTCCTACAGTTCCTTTCCTAAAATATGCTTTCTTCTCAAACAACTCGTTGATCGTCCCACTCTTATTAACACCTCCAAGGCTCCAACTCTTTCATATTCTTAATGCGGCACATCTCTTCTATTTGTGTTATGACTCCATCGGTTTCCTCTTGGTCAGAAAACGGCATATCCACAAATTCAGCCAATTGCTTCAAGTAAAGCGAAGGATCTCCGTTCATGTCCGTCATAGTTAAGGACAACACCTTGTCTGGCCGCTCTAAACTCACATGGTCCAAATGGAAATTTCTCATCATATAAAGCTTGAAAAAAATCCTCCATGCTTGGAGGTTTATAAAACACCCCCATTATCCTCCTCCAAATATTTGGCGAAAGGTACTTTCTAATAACATTCATAGAACAGTAATATAGGGATACAAGCAAATCCAATGGGTTTCGGCTAATGTACAAAATTCGACAATTTGAAGTCTTGATTGACTCAGGAAGTGAGGTGTAGGATAAGTGCGTTCTAAGAAGCCTAGGCGAGGGAAGCTCTCACTTAGATGGTGAGGGCGAGGGTAGACAAAGGCGTCACCATAGACATTAGTCTCTAAGCTATACACTACACTAGCTCATGTGGGTGATTGACATGGGGACTTTGATTGCTACTGTGTTACTTACAGTTGACTATGTTAAAGAGTATAGACTTTAACCATGTGCTCCCGGTCCTAGGTAGGCTTGGGATGATGAGATCAGTGTCTCGTGGGAGTGTCTTTTGATGATCACTATTTATATACATATTTTATGCTTCCCCTAGTCGCAAATAACTCGATTTACCGTCTTTCCTTGCTTATTATATGCTATTTTAGCTAGAATATCGATTCTGCCGCTTTTGTTATGTTTTAATGCAGATTGGATGCATTTGGAGCTTTTTGAGTAGATATGGAGCATGGCGGAGTTGGATCGTAGAAGCTAGGCACGGAAATCGAGGAAGAAAAGAAGAAATGAAGGAAAGTGAAGAAACGAGCTAAATGAAGGTTTGCTCGATCGAGCAGAACAACATTGCTCGATCGAGCCGGTATCATGGCTGCTCGATCGAGCAGAAGGCCCTTGCTCGATCGAGCAGAAGGCCCTTGCTCGATCGAGCAAGCTCTATTTCGGCGGATTTCTTTTATTTTCCTTAAGTTTAACCTAATTAGTTAGATCTTTTGTATTATAAAAAGAAAGCTCGTCTTTCTTAATGATGCATGCTTTTCTATACTTTCATATACTTTCTTATGCTTTTCAATACCTTTAGGCTTTAATTCAGAAACCCTAATTAGTTTACTTTTCCTCCGGATTTGATTCATCAAAGACGATTGTCTTTAGTTCAACTTGTATTCGGTATTCTTCAATCTTTCTTTGTTATTCAATTTAATTACCTTCTAGTTCTTTAATTATTCTTTGTTCATCCTTTCATTGTTGTTAATCATGTTTACTTTAATTATTATTGTTGTTGTTTATATCGTTATGAGTAGCTAAATTTCTTTCTAGGGTTGCAAGGGGATCTAGGATTGTTAGAAGGGGTAGATTAATTAATTGAATTGCAATTGCATGGTTATCGTTTGATTATCGTTTTAATTCTAGTTGTTTGATTACTGGCCAGGATTAATTAACTAGTCTCGTGAATTAGGATTAACACCGACCGGGTTAAGACTAAGATAGGCTACGATAATTGAATAGAACTCGTTTAATGATAGCGATCACATGTTAAATTGTAGATCTAAAGGGCATAATTGAATCGACCGATCTTGTGACCTTAGATAGCTTTATTGCATGATAGTTGATTTTATCCCTATCCCTGAACAATAATCCTAGTGAACCTGAGACCCTAGACTTTTAATCTCATTGTTTTCAACCTTATTAGTTTGTTATTGCTTATAGTTAGTTATTGCTTATTATTAGTTGTTATTATTGTTATTAGTTGTTATTGTTTACTTTAGTTGTTGTTATTAATTGCTATTAGTTTAGAAACCACAATTCAAACCCCGAAATTGTTACTTAAGAGACAAACCTAGTTTAACATATTAGAATACTACCGCCTCCCTGTGGATTCGATACCTTGCTTACCGCTGACTATTAGTTAGTAGTGAATTAGGTTTACTTTGATTAAGGTGACGCGACTTTAACCTTATCAAATTTGGCGCCGTTGCCGGGGAGGCAACAGTTTTCTGTTTGTTTTTACTTAGTTTGTCTTTTTCGTCTCAGGGAACCTAAGTTCCTTGAGACAGTTCTCATCCTTTTCTCTAGTTTTTGTTTATGCCCAGGTGTTCTAGGTCCGTTCTCGTGCCCTACGATTCCGAACCAGAGAAAACTCTCCGGTCTAGACGAAACTTTTCGAAGAAAATTCAAGAAGCGGAAGACTTGAGTACGCTTGAAACAGTTTACGCCGAATTCATCGCAGAAAAACCGTCCTTAGAAGAGGATACACCTATTTCTGCACCTACTACAACCATGGCTACTCTAGCCAGCCATTCAGAGCCTACCGTTGCATCTATTCCCAAGGGATTTCAACTCCCTACCACTGGTAATAGTACTTTTGAGATTCGTCCATCTTATATCTCTTTGGTGGAGCGAAACATGTTTGGAGGAAGCCCTACTGAGGATCCCGCTAAGCATATGGAGAAATTCACTAACTATTGTTGCTCTATTCCTTTAACGGGTGGGGTGACACAAGATCAGATCAAGTTGGTGTTATTTCCCTTTTCATTACGAGACGGGGCAGAAGATTGGTTGAGTGAGTTAGATATGGCTGCACTTGGCATCACCGATTGGAATTCTTTGGCTCTTGCATTCTACAAAATATATTTTCCGCCACAGAAAACCAATGCCATTAGAAGCCAAATCACAAGTTTCAAACAAGGTCCCCAAGAGAACTTTAATGAGGCCTGGGTTCGCTTCAAAAAGCTTGTCAAGTCTGTTCCACATCATGGTTTTGATACTTGGTTCTTATGCAACCAATTTTATAATGGGTTATATGATGATCAAAGGACATTGCTCGATTCTGCTGCTAATGGGAGATTCCAAAATAACACTACTGATGCCAATGCTTGGAAGCTAATTGATGAGATGTCTACTCACACTGCTGAATATGAGAATCCTAGGGGTAATGTGAGGAGAGGAGGTACGGATAATGCAGTTGCAGCTCAGTTGGAGGCATTAACTGCCAAAATTGCCGAGTTACAAACTTCAAAGTCCTTGGAAAATAAGCAAACGGTTCATGCCATGGTTCAACAAGAGCCAACCTATGAACGATGTGGTACTATGGGGCATACTGCAGTGGAATGTATGAGTACGGTTGAGCAAGTCCTTGCCTTTCAATCTTTTAAGCAAGGTACACCTTACTCCAATTTTTACAATGAAAGGACAAAAGAGCATCCCAATCTATCCTACCGAAGTCAGAATGTTCTTAATCCTACCCCACCGTAGACATGGGGAAAAGGGCGGGTCAGCCCGGCCCGGCCCGGCCCGACCCGGCCTTCTGGCTATTATGACCCGGCCCGGCCCGGCCCGTTGCCAGACCCGTTCCAGCCCGCCCCTCCCCCCTGGCCGGGCCCGGGTCCATGATTATTAGCCCGGCCCGCTCCCCAGCCCGCTCCCCAGCCCGCCCTCCTGGCCGGCCCGGCCCGGCCCGTCCTTGGCCCGCCCCACCCAAATAGAGCTGTTGGCCAACGGCTATATGCCATTTTTCTTATTTTTTTAATTTTTTTTTTGTTTTTTCCCTACTTAATTTCCTATAAATACCCCCTAATTCTAACACTAATCCTCACACTTTCTCACTTCTCTATCTATTCTATTCTACATTTTTACATATATCAATTTTCAAGTTTTTATAATAGTTACAATATAATTTTAATACTTACTATTATATAAAAATATAAAAATTATAATTATATAAAAAATGGAAGAGGGAAGAGATTATACTCCGGAAGAATTTGAAGCCATGTTTGCGTCTCAAGAGGGTAATAAATTTTTTTTTCAATTAGTGTTATTATTATATTTCAATTTCGATTTTTAATTAGTGTTATTATTTATTTTACTACAATTTTTTTTTTATTCACAATTTCACATATCTAATTATATTATTTTAATTTATTGTAGGTTCTAACCGTAATGAAGAAGTTGAACAAGGAGAAGAAGAAGAAGAAGCGGGTGGAAGTAAACCATCAGGAAAAGTGTCCTATGTATGGAAATATTACGAGAAAGTGCCCGTCCCAAATAAACCAAGGCATTTTCGTTGTGTATGCACGGTTTGCCGTGACATAAAAAAGATTATGAAATCTTATGCTTGGTCCATTGGAACCGGGTTTGGAAGTATGAGTCGGCACTTGAGGAACGACCATGGTATCACCGCAAGTGGTGTTGGTAGCCAAACTCAAACTCAACTAAGCGGTTTCATGAGTGAACAAGCCGGCGGAGGTAAGCCTTTCTTTTATTCCCAAAAAAATATGATTGATCATATGGCCACTTTTGTTAATCTTGAAGAGTTGCCTTTTACTTATGGTGAAAGTGTAAATTTGGAAAATTTTAATAGGCTTGCTTTACAACCGTCTTATTCTCATGTTAACCGTCACACTTTGAAAGATCGTACTATGGCACAATATAAAGAACAAAAAAAAGAATTGATTGCATATTTTGCTAATTTTGATGGTAGAGTAGCATTAACTAGTGACACATGGACTTCAAAACAAAATAATCCATTTATGTGTGTTACCGTCCATTGGATTGATAATGATTTTTTTCTACAAAAACGTATTATTGCTTTTGATATCATGGAAGAAAAACACACCGGTTATAACATTTATTTGCGTCTTAAGAAAACGTTAGATAAATTTAATTTGACTAAAAAGCTTTTCTCCATCTCTTTTGACAATGCATCGGCTAATACTAAATGTATTGATTATGTTCTTCAAATGGATGATTTATTGCTAAATGGTGATCTTGTGCATGTTAGGTGTTGTGCCCATATTATTAATTTGTCGGCTCAAGAAGGACTTGCTTTTTTAGCACCACTTTTAGAACCCATTAAAACTTGTATTAATTGGACTAGAAATGCTAGATCGATGAAAACACAATGGAAAACATTATGTGATAAACATGGGTTACGAAATAAACAATGGGGTACCGATTGTGCCACTAGGTGGAACTCGACATATAAATTGATTAAACAAGCTTTAAGGTATAAAAATGTTTTAACTGAGTTTTATAATAGTCACCAACGTGATGAAGATGCAATGATTGATAATAGTATGTGGACAATTGCCGCTAATGTTTGTAACTTATTAAAACCGTATTACAATGCCACCAACGTTTTTTCTCTTGTGTACGAGCCTAATGTGCATTTAGTTATACTTGAATGTTTAAAAATTGTTATTGCTTTTAAAACTGCTGAAAATGTTGAACCATGTTTAATACCAATTGTTGATGATATGAAAACAAAATGGGTAAAATATTTTACTTCTTTTCCATATATATATGGCGTAGCTTCCTTATTAGATTCATGTGTTAAACAAATAGGTTTAACTAATAGTTTACTCTTTTATTATGAAATGCTTGATATTATCGACTTTGATGTTGAAATATATGTCCAAAAATGTATTGATGTTTTACGTGAATTATGTAAGATTTATGCTAAGGATAAGGGGGAGTCTTCTTCTAGTAGTTCCGTAACTACAAAAAGCGCTCGTTTCGACGACCAACTTCATTCTATTTTATTTCGGAGAACCCAATCCTCATCGTCCTCCACTTCTACTCTCGCTACAAAAGAACTTGACGATTATTTAACGCATGGGGTTGATACTAATGATACGGATTTCAACATCCTTCTTTGGTGGAAAGCCCGTTCCATCCAATTCCCCTTACTATCAAAAATAGCTAGAGATTTGCTTGTTGTTCCCGCTTCTACGGTTGCGTCGGAATCAGCTTTTAGTGCAGGTGGAAGAGTTCTAGATGATAAAAGATCTCGTTTGGCTCCCCCAACCGTAAAGATGTGTGTGTGAAAAAGAGATTGGGATCTAGCCAAGATAAGACGTCAAGGGGCAAAGGAGTTCGACCCATTAGAAGCCGACGAGATAGTGGCTACCGATGCATCATCCGGGAACTAAAGATACACCTCCAATCCATAAAAAGGTAAGTCGGGTAAGTAAAGAACTACGTCGGCTTTGATTCTTTCGAGATACGTAGGCACCTTAATAATTATAATTTTTTTACTTAATATCAAATTAAATTAATTTGGTATTATTTGAAAGAGTTATATTCATTTTGATCAAGCCCTTTTTAAAAAAAAATTAAAAACCCATTATGTCTTTTATATTTTGTCTCTTACATTGTGTTCTTTATAGTATGTATTTTATAGTTTGTCTCTCCACGTCATGTAATATTTCAATTCGTAGTCATTTAATATGTAAGTCGTTTCTATTATGAAGGAAATGAGGAATGTATGCCATTTTAATTATGTAAGATTGTAAGTTACTAATTATTTAATTATCGTATTATGTAAGTCATGAGTATGTAAGGCGATTCTATTATGGAGGAATGTAAACCATTTTAATTATGTAAGCTACCAATTATCGTATTATTTTTTTTCTTTTCTCCACATTTAAGTTCAAAAAAAAAAAAAAAATCGAACTACTCTGGTCCGGCCCGGCCCGGCCCGGCCCGGCCCGGCCCGGCCCGGCCCTGAATAAATCCGCCCCCCCAACCCCACGGGCCAGGCCCGGGTCAACACTCAAAGAGCCCGGCCCGGCTCAGCCCGCCCTCCCCAACGGGCCTGGCCCGGGTCAGACCAGGTGAACCCGGCCCGCCACCGGGTCAGCCCGGCCCGGCCCGAACCCGGCCCGGTACCATGACTACCCCACCGCCACATCAGCAACAAGGTTCCTCTTATGTGATTCCTCAGAATCGCAATTTCCAAGGTAACTTTAACCGTTCCAATCAAAGTGGCCAAAACTTTCAACAACCTCCACCTCCACCACCTCCAAGTAATGATATGGCGGAATTGAAAGCCATGTTGCAGCAGAGTCTTATGATACAACAAAAGCAAGATACACAGATCTCACAGTTAATAGCTCATAATAAGATGGTGGACACTCAAATTGCCCAATTGGCAATTCAAAATCCACATAAACAACCGGGTAATCTTCCTCCTCAAGGGCACCCTCCACATGAACAAACCAATGCTATCACTTTGAGGAGTGGAACCCATTACAAAGGCCCTGAAATGATAGGGGATGAAACCAATGAAAGCTTGGAAGTTACTGATCAAAGTTCGAAAAACAACGAAAAAGAGGCTGAAAAGAGGATTGCTCGATCGAGCAAGACCCCCCTGCTCGATCGAGCAACCTCTGAAAAAGTCGAAAATTCTGCTGGAAAAGTGCCTGAAAGTTACTGTACAGGAAAACTCGATCGAGCAAGCCCGCTGCTCGATCGAGCAACCCCTGCTCAGGATGAAAACACTTCCAATTCATATTCCAAAGCTAAAGAAGCCGAGCCCATTGTCATTGCACTTCCTTTTCCGCACCGCCAACATAAATCCAAGCTTGATAAACAGTTTGGGAGGTTTATGGAAGTGGTCAAGAATCTGTAAGTGAGTGTACCTTTTACCGAGTTGATTACTCAAGTGCCGGCTTATGCAAAGTTCATGAAAGATATATTGACAAGGAAGCGGTCCTTTAATGAAGTGGAGACGGTTGCATTTACTGAGGAATGCAGTGCTGTGTTGCAATCCAGATCACCACCAAAGCTAAAGGATCCAGGGAGTTTCTCTATTCCTTGTAATATAGGTTGCTTGGCAATTGATAAAGTCCTTTGTGATTTAGGGGCTAGTGTTAGTGTTATGCCATTTTCTATATGCAAAAAGCTTAATATGGGTCAACTTACTATTACAACCATGACATTACAAATGGCCGACCGCTTTATTAAACACCTTTTAGGGATTTTAGAAGACGTACCGGTTAGAGTAGGGACGTTTTTCATACCAGTTGACTTTGTTGTCTTAGATATGTCTGAGGACACCCAAATTCCTATCATCTTGGGACGACCATTCCTCCATACTGCGGGGGCGGTTATAGATGTTAAGAATCGGAGACTTACACTAACAGTGGGGGATGATACAATCACTTTCAACTTGGATAATGCCATGAAACATCCCATGTTAGAAGAGACATGTCATAGAGTCGATATTGTTAATTTATCTATTGATGACTGTCTTTCTTTGTGTTTGAATAGGGATCCTCTGGAGATCGCCTTAATTTCCAGCACTGCTGAATCTGGAAGCTCACGGAATGAAGAAGTAGTTGCAATGGAAAAACTGCTGACAGGAGAGGACTGCAAGTTACAGAAGGTTTATAGCTTAGGTAACCCCTCTAAGGTTACCGAGGTAAAGAAACCTGAACTTAAACCCCTCCCCTCTCATCTTAAATATGTTTTTCTTGATTACCATGAGATGAATCCTGTAATTGTCAGTGCTAGCCTATCTGAAAGCCAACTTACTGATTTGTTGGTGGTTTTAAAAAGACATAAAAAGGCTATAGGTTATAGCATTGATGATTTACAGGGTATTAGTCCCGACTTTTGTATGCACCGTATCCACTTAGAAGAAGACCATAAACCTTGTAGGCAGGGTCAGCGTCGTTTGAACCCCACTATGCAAGATGTAGTTAGAAAAGAGGTGCAAAAATTGTTAGATGCGGGAATCATATATGCTATTTCTGATTCCAAGTGGGCCAGTCCTGTTCAAGTAGTCCCTAAAAAGGGAAGGACTACGGTCGTCACTAATGAGAAAAACGAGCTCATATCTACTAGACTAGTGACTGGGTGGAGGATGTGTATTGATTATAGGAGGCTGAATGTAGCCACTAGGAAAGACCACTTCCCTCTTCCCTACATTGACCAAATGTTAGAGCGTCTAGCGTGTCATAAGTATTTTTGTTATCTAGACGGCTACTCGGGGTTCTTTCAAATCCCCATTCATCCTGACGATCAGGAAAAGACTACCTTCACATGCCCTTATGGTGTCTTTGCTTACCGAAGAATGCCTTTTGGGTTATGTAATGCCCCTGCCACCTTTCAACGTTGTATGATGGCTATATTTTCTGATTATATCGAGTCTATTATGGAGGTCTTTATGGATGACTTCAGTGTTTATGTGACCGATTTTGATAGTTAATTAGCTAATCTAACTAAAGTCTTACAACGTTGTGAGAAAATCAATCTTGTTTTAAACTGGGAGAAGTGCCACTTCATGGTAACTGAAGGGGTGGTACTTGGTCATTTGGTGTCTGGACGAGGCATCCAAGTGGATAAAGCTAAAGTGGATGTGGTTGAGCAATTACCGTACCCGGTGAATGTTAAAAGTGTTAGAAGTTTCCTTGGTCATGCGGGGTTCTATCGCCGTTTTATTAAGGATTTTTCAAAAATTGCTCAACCAATGACTAAGCTTCTCCATAAGGATGCCCCGTTTGTCTTTACTGATGAGTGTGTTAAGTCTTTTGACAGGATTAAACAAGCTCTAATCTCAGCTCCAATTATCCAGTCTCCTGATTGGACATTGTCGTTTGAGATAATGTGTGACGCCAGTGACTATGCAATTGGGGCTGTTTTGGGGCAAAGGAAGGATAAGGTGCTACATGCAGTTTACTATGCCAGGAAGACGTTGGATGATGCGCAAGTTAACTATGCCACTACTGAAAAGGAGTTACTTGCAGTTGTCTTTGCCTTAGATAAGTTTCGAGCCTATCTTGTGGGTTCTAAGGTGATAGTCTATACTGACCATGCAGCACTGAAATACTTGTTGGCTAAGAAGGAAGCCAAACCTAGGCTTATTTGTTGGATCTTGTTGTTACAAGAATTTGATTTGGAGATCCGGGATAAGTCAGGTGCAGAGAATGTGGTTGCTGACCATTTGTCTCGTCTGAGGTTTGAAGAGGGAGATTCCATCCCCATTGATGATTCGTTTGCTGATGATCATCTCCTTGCCATTACCATGGAAACTCCATGGTTTGCCGATTATGCTAACTTCTTGGTTGGGGGAATTATGCCCCCAGATCAATCCTATCACTAAAAGAAGAGGTTTCAACATGATGTCAAGAGGTATTTTTGGGATGATCCTTATCTATTCCGGAAATGTGCCGACGGCATTTATCAACGATGTATTCCAGAGGGTGAGGTACATGTCATCCTTTCTCATTGTCACTCTTCTTCATATGGCGGTCATCATGGTCCCTCAAGAACATTTGCTAAGGTTATGCAGTCGGGTTTTTATTGGCCGACTATTCTCAAGGATGCTACTACTTTTGTCCGTTCTTGTGACGCATGTCAAAGGACGGGTAACATTTTTCAAAGGCATGAGATGCCTCAAACGGGTATTTTGGAAGTTGAGATATTCGATGTTTGGGGTATTGACTACCAAGGGCCATTCCCATCTTACCATGGTAACCAATATATTCTAGTCGCAGTAGATTATGTCTCCAAATGGGGTGGAAGCCATTGCCACTCCCACTTGTGATGCCAAAGCAGTTATTAAACTGTTTCAGAAGATCATTTTCCCACGATTTGGGGTTCCTCGTGCTCTCATTAGCGATGGAGGAAAACATTTCAATGAGCGCCATCTTAATTCTTTATTGAAGAAATATGGCGTTACACATCGTCGGGGGTTAAGTTATCATCCGCAGACAAGTGGTCAGGTAGAGGTTTCTAATAGGGAGATTAAATCTATCCTTGAGAAAGTCGTGAGTAAATCTAGGAAGGATTGGAGTCGTAAGCTCGATGACACTTTATGGGCTTACCGAACTGCTTTTAAGATTCCAATTGGTGCTTCTCCATACCGGTTAGTCTATGGCAAGGCGTGCCATTTACCGGTAGATCTTGAGCATAAGGCTATGTGGGCCATAAAAGAGCTTAATATGGATCCCTCACTGGCGGGTGAGAAACGACTTATGCAGTTGAACGAGCTTGATGAGTTTCGATTGCATGCCTATGATAGTGCTCGGGTTTACAAGGAGAAGACAAAGAAATGACATGACAAGCATATCCTGCAGCGGGAATTTAAAATTGGTGATAAAGTATTATTATTTAACTCCCGTTTGCGTTTGTTTCCAGGTAAACTAAAGTCCAGATGGTCGGGACCGTTCACAGTTACCGAGGTAAACAAGTTTGGGTCGGTTTCACTACAAACCGACAAGGGTGAGATTTTCAAAGTCAATGGTCAACGCTTGAAGATCTATTACGATGGAGCATTTATAGGAGTAATAGAGGCCGTAGACCTCTTCACTCTTGATAAATCCCCATGACTTTGAGGTACCACGGTCGTGCGGGACCGATATAAACCAGCGCTAACCGGGAGGCAACCCGGCATTTACTTGTAATTCATTTGTAAATTTTATTTCGATTAGCTTATTTATTAATGTTATAGTTTAATTAGATTTAGTTTGGATAGTTAATATCGTTGTGCTTTATTGAGTGCGGTGAGGGAGCGATCTAACAATTTTATTGAGTATTTGCAGCTAATACAATCGGAAATCGCTTTAATAATAAAGACACGAAAAGCAAGAAAGGAGAAAAGAAGAGAAAAATGAGGAGAAGCTGACAATCATGGGTTGCTCGACCGAGCAAAATCATCTGCTCGATTGAGTTTTGCATGCAACCAATATCCAGCCACATTAGCGAACTCAAAAATCAGGAAAATTTAGGTTGCTCGATCGAGCAGAGCTGACCTGCTCGATCGAGTCGTAGCGGTTCAGACCGGCCCCGAGGTTCTTTACTCAGGTTTTCCCCAAATTTTTCCTCATTCTTCTTCTTATTTCGACTTTGTTATTTTCTCCCTCACCCTTATTCTCTCAAATACTTCAAGCAAACTCCTTCTAATCATCAATTAATCATCAAGCTTGCATCAACAATCATTCTATTACTTGTTTTAAGTTCAATTTGTGAAGAAATTGGTGTTCTTGCTCCCTTATTTTGCCCAAATCGTGAATCTAGGGTTTGCTTCTTATTTCTTCAATTTTGTGCTTCTAATTCATTGTTGTTGCTTCCTAGCTTTGTTATTTAGTAATTATTCACTCTTGCATTGCTAATTGCTCCGTCTTTCTTGCGTTTTAGACTCAAATTTGATTTTTTTTCAAGTTAGGGTTTGCTAATCCGTCTTTTGAGCATAGAGTTGTGTTTGTTGTGTATTTATTTACTTCAATTAGCTATGTCTAGGCAAGAAGGAACTAGTAAACGTCGTAGAACACCCCGTCTTGTTCGACAACCCGACGTAGAAGCGATTCCGAGTAACCCCGATTACCCTTGGATCGTTTTCAACACATAAGAGCAGCATGACCGCTTTGCTTTGCTTATGGGTCGTCCTATGGACCCTACTCGCTGTGTGTGCCCCAAAGTTCTTGATTTACTCGGTTTTGGTCATGCCATGTTTGATATGTTTCACCGAATCGGGTTTGGGGGGCTTTATTCCCTTAATGAGCTTTCATACCGACCTTTGACACTAGAATTTTTCAGTTCCTATGATTGGGACGAGACCAATGAAAGTGTGTCTTTTAGGTTGCTTAATCGGGATTTTGTGTTGACTTATGCCGAATTGGCAAATCATTTGGGTCTTTCTGTCGGTGACGATGATGCTTTTATTGGTGTTCCTTCCGGCATTCAAGCCGTTGAATATTTTCGTTTATTTACGGGTCTTCCTGAGGCACGTGTTAATGCTATGGCAGTAAATGATGTGCAACATCCTTGTCTAAGGTTGTTTTTGCGTTTCTTTAGCCTCCTTTTATTTGCTAGGAAGGACCTGAGTACGCTTAATTATCATGAGGTCTTATTACTTGCTTCTACCCTCAACCCCATGCATGAGAATGATTTTTATTTCAATCCGGTTGGTTTGGTGTGTTTTGCTTTCTGGAGGATCACTTCCGCTACCCAGCATTCCTTAGATTGTGGTGCCTGGGTCACTAGGTTGGCTAGGCGACTTACTGGGTTTGGGGGCGACCGTAGATACACACCAATGACCCGGCTTCATGCCCCTAGAGTGGACGAGGAGTACCTACGCCACACCCTTTGCTGGATAAATGCGTTAGGAAACGATAGATTTCAGTGGCGAGTACGGGGGACCAAGTGGATAGCTCTTCCTGATACCGATAACCGTCTCCCTTCTACGGAGCGGTTGTCTACCCATGATCTTGAGACTGGACCTACCCCTCCCCCTCGTTCTTATGTGGTTCCACCTGAGATTATTTTTGATTTAGCCCAGAACCGTCGACCTCGTCGGCGGATCACTCCTTCTACTTCTACTCAGGCTACCACCACCCCGATTCCACACTTTACACCCACCCCAGCTCCTTACCCTTACCCTTCACCTGCTTACACTTATGATCCAGCTTTAGAGAGGGAGATTAGGATTCACCAAGGAATTAACAATGACTTGGTGATGAGGGGACTTTGGGAGAACCTTATGGGGACTGATCTTAATGCCACTGCTGGTTGGACTCCGCCGAGCTACTACCGAGGTCCGGGTGATGAGACTGGTGTGTTTGATAATTATGGGGTGACTCCTCAGCAGTTTTCCCAGGAGTTTAGTCACGATTATGGTTGCCTGAGTCGTTCTTGGTATACTCCTATCCAACCGGATGCTCTAGTTGGTGGGTTTGGTGACCCGTTTCGGGCTTCTTCTTCTGGTGCTGCTGAGAGGGGAGATGATGATGATGATTATCAGGCGCAGTAGTGGCAGCTGGTCACTACACCCCCATTTTGCAGCTGGTTTATGGGAAGCTATGTCTATACAGCTGGTATTATCTATCCTTATACTTTCTTTTATTGTATTTTCTTTTAGCTATATCCTTTTTTCCCTTTTGTTAGTAGTGTCCTTTAGGTTGCTGCTGTTGGTTGATTGTGTGATGTTGTGTTGTTAGCGTCACAATGAGGACACTGTGACATTTAGGTTTGGGGGAGAGTCTTTATTTATGTTGTGTGTTTAGTTTATTTTTTTAAAAAAAAAAATCATAAAAATTGAAAAATTTACAAAATCAAAAAACATGTTTTCATTTTATTAGGTCGAGTCTTGGTGAATTGAATAACAATGATGATAATTTGCATTGTTTTTGCATTTGAATCCCAAATAAGTTATCCATATACATTGTTTTGACTTACTACTTTTGAAAACAAAGCTCATAGTACAAGTCTTGACCGTTTTTGACATACCTTATGCTAATTAGATTTGGCAATTTTTGTTGGTAAACCACTTAAAATTCTGAGGTCTATAGAGCTTCCTAGGCCAGGAACATCAATAAACTGGTCTCATTGTTTTTAGGCTTGAGTGTGGTACTCCTTGTGGAATGTGTAACATCAAATTGCATAAGTGTGACATTCGTTTCTTGATACTATACGCGTTCGTTTGATAAGTGCATGATGAAAAGTGGTTCTTTTTGTTCAAATAAGCCTCACATAGCCAAAAAGACTTGATTTTATACCCTTATTATTGAGTTCTCTATGTTTAGCCTAATTGAGCCTTTATAGCCTGTTTCATAACCTATCTAATAGCTACATTCCTAGAACTTGCCTATCTTATCAGGACAGTCGCAGTTACATGTTTTTCTTATCTACTTGTCTACTATGGTTGATTCGGGATTTTAAAAAGAATATCATTGGGTGTAGCAAGTATGTTGGCAATTGTGTCATTTATTCCCTTTGTTGAGAAAAGTTGTGAAGCAAAAGATCTGAAAAGAGAAAAAAAAAAATGATAAAGAAAAGAAAAAAATGAAAAAAAGAAGAAAGAAAAAAAAAAAAATTTGTTGCTTCATTGAATTATTCAAGGGAAAATGAAAGGGATTATACTAGAGTCTAATGCATATTTAGAGAGCAATTTCGATCTCTCTTGCGTTGTCAAAGTTTAAGATGATTTCTCTAGTTGGTGTTGGTTTGTGCTAATCTTGTAGATTTGTTTTGGTAAGTGTCGCTGCGACTACCGGTCTTAGCCCCACATTTCCATACGTGCCTTGGCACAATCCATTTCTATACCTTCACCCATTAGCCTCCCTTTTTGTCCTGATTCATGTACTTTATAGCGAGTGCGTATTAGTTGGGGAAATTACTATCACATTAGAATGCATGCATATTTCATAAGTTGAAGTGAGTGTTTCTATTTCTTTCTATCTTCACAAAAATCACCTTTACATAAACTTATTAGTGTTTGAGTGAATCCGCGAGAATCCGACAAATTGAGCCTTGCAAGATTGAAAGGTATTTGGTTTTTGTCTATACTACGGTATCATGTAAAATCTTGGATTATGAGCTGCGTTTTCTACTTTCCCGTGCCTTTGAATTTGTTTTATTGGTACAACTTGGTCATTACTTTGTTATAGATATATGGATAGCTTGGGATTTGTATGTGCATTAACATTAGCTTTGAGTTTTCATTCACCATTTGTATGTTTGTCTTTGTATGTGTCGAGTGCTTTGCTTAGGGACACGCAAAGGATTGGTTTGGGGGAGTTTGATGATCACTATTTATATACATATTTTATGCTTCCTCTAGTCGCAAATAACTCGATTTACCGTCTTTCCTTGCTTATTATATGCTATTTTAGCTAGAATATCGATTCTGCCGCTTTTGTTATGTTTTAATGCAGATTAGATGCATTTGGAGCTTTTTGAGTAGATATGGAGCATGGCGGAGTTGGATCGTAGAAGCTAGGCACGGAAATCGAGGAAGAAATGAAGAAGAAATGAAGGAAAGTGAAGAAACGAGCTAAATGAAGGTTTGCTCGATCGAGCAGAACAACATTGCTCGATAGAGTCGCTATCATGGCTGCTCGATCGAGCAGAAGGCCCTTGCTCGATCGAGCAAGCTCTATTTCGGCGGATTTCTTTTATTTTCCTAAGTTTAACCTAATTAGTTAGATCTTTTGTATTATAAAAAGAAAGCTCGTCTTTCTTAATGATGCATGCTTTTCTATACTTTCATATACTTTCTTATGCTTTTCAATACCTTTAGGCTTTAATTCAGAAACCCTAATTAGTTTACTTTTCCTTCGGATTTGATTCATCAAAGACGATTGTCTTTAGTTCAACTTGTATTCGGTATTCTTCAATCTTTCTTTGTTATTCAATTTAATTACCTTCTAGTTCTTTAATTATTCTTTGTTCATCCTTTCATTGTTGTTAATCATGTTTACTTTAATTATTATTGTTGTTGTTTATATCGTTATGAGTAGCTAAATTCCTTTCTAGGGTTGAAAGGGGATCTAGGATTGTTAGAAGGGGTAGATTAATTAATTGAATTGCAATTGAATGGTTATCGTTTGATTATCGTTTTAAATCTAGTTGTTTGATTACTGGCCAGGATTAATTAACTAGTCTTGCAAATTAGGATTGACACCGACCGGGTTAAGACTAAGATAGGCTACGATAATTGAATAGAACTCGTTTAATGATAGCGATCGCATGTTAATTGTAGATCTAAAGGGCATAATTGAATCGACCGATCTTGTGACCTTAGATAACTTTATTGCATGATAGTTGACTACATCCTTACCCCTGAACAATAATCCTAGTGAACCTGAGACCCTAGACTTTTAATCTTATTGTTTTCAACCTTATTAGTTTGTTATTGCTTATAGTTAGTTATTGCTTATTATTAGTTATTATTATTGTTATTAGTTGTTATTGTTTACTTTAGTTGTTGTTATTAATTGCTATTAGTTTAGAAACCACAATTCAAACCCCGAAATTGTTACTTAAGAGACAAACCTAGTTTAACAGATTAGAATACTACCGCCTCCCTGTGGATTCGATACCTTGCTTACCGCTGACTATTAATTAGTAGTGAATTAGGTTTACTTTGATTAAGGTGACGCGACTTTACCCTTATCATCTTTGAAACGCAAGGATGCTCTTAATGTGACCGTCATGGTACCATGTGCCTTCATACATTAGTAGCTTAGTGCCTATGTAAGTGGCCTTTGGAAGACGCTGAATCATGTATTGAACTTCATGTTTGAGCACAAGTACTTCATGTGCCTGATTTTGATTCATTTTGGATAATACTTAGATCTTATATGTGAAGTAAATGACTCATTATTCTTTAATTTTGTATAATGATGGAATAAGGTAAAATGATTAAATTGGTTACTCTTGTTTCTATTATGAAGTAATAGTACTCGAGAGAATTAGTGCAATTTTGTATGGGTCACTATAAAACAAACGCTTGTTAGTACTAAGGATAAGCTTGCACACTTCTAACCTCTATACCTCGAGTATCTTAAGATAGTGTGATAATATACTTGGCTTTATGTTTTTTAATAAAGGGGAGAAGTTGACTAGTCCAGAAACTAGTCAACTTACCCGACATGGAACAATCCTTGTAAGCCTAAGGTGAAAGATTTGGACTGATCTTAACTCAAATTATAATGGCGATAAGGTTTTGACATCCACAAATTCTTCTGGTAAAATTAGAAATAACTTGCTTCTTCTATAATGAAATTGTGCTGATCACAATTGTATCGATTCGTCCTATTTTTTTAACTATTATAAGAATCACATGCACTTCAGTGATTCATTTGCTTTATTCCATTATATTTTAATATTCCTAAACGATCTGGTGAACACAGTTGTTAAAGAATGATCTAATAATAAAAACATCCTATTGTGATTTTGTGAATGTCCTGGAATTGATTACAGTTATTGTAGATTTAGTAACAAGCTTTTGAAGCTCTATTTCTCATTTCCGCGCGGGAGAAGAAAGAAATTTCACTTTTAACATAAAAGAAATGGACATGCCTAGAATAATAAATAACTATAGTACTCTGTTTAAGACTCGTCGAATAATTAAGGCTTTGTAAAGAAAATTCATTTATTTGAATCTTTCCATTCATGACAGTAATTCGTAGCTTGTAGTTGTACTGTACTGTAAATACACTTCCAGTACTTATTAGATTTATTCCTTCGTATCATTATTATATTATATTATATTCCCCGGAATGTGATGAGAACGAACGGTAACAAACCGAACCGTTTGGATCAATCAGTGGTTGGTTGTAGCAGGAAAGTAGCATCAGCATTGTCATCACTGCAGTACAAGCAGGGATGCTGACTCTTATAACCTTGCGCATGCACAATTTCCCTAGTCTTCATGACGAGTTGCTTATTACTGACTCGATCCGGTTTGTCCAACACGGTCTGAACCGCGTAGCTGAACACCCCATGAGGCTGCTTGCTTTTGTCATCCTCTTGTGAATACTCATCACTTTGGCAGCCACTGAGTAATATTCCATAATCCCCCTTGTTTGCTCTGATAGCGCGGATGTTGTCTTGGTCAGCTTTGCTAAGGCGGAAACAAAGGCTAGCATCTTCCTTGAACTGATGTACCATGTGATCTCCAATGTTGGGTGTATCTAGGCCAGTGAGTTGCTTGAACTTGTCTAGGATCGACTCGAGTGGGATGAACTTGGGCCTGCAAGAGTCTGTCTTGGGCAGTGGTGGAATTGTGGATGGTCCGATTTGCTCTTTTTCTTGGTCGATTAGGCCTCCGCTGTGACATGAATCCGATAACATTGTGAAGGTTGCTTTGGGATGTATCTCGTTTACTAGCTTCCTGAAGTCCACATCTGAAGAGAAAAATAAAATAAAGATTATTTTGCAATTGCTGTTTGATTAGATATATAAATGAAGTACCAAACAACTAAAGTTCTCACAAGTCTACTTTATTTTTAAAGCCAATTTAATGTTAGTTCTAGCTAATTTAGTTTTATAAAAAACATGGCCTAATAATCATATGCATACTTGTACAATTTGTGAGGTTGGTAAAACCAGGGTTACCTAATTCGTTGAGATAGGGTGCATATCACGAATTAATTCGCGCGTATCAATTCGCGATTTGTTTGCTAATTAATATGCCCGAATTTGCGAATTACAACAAATTGTTAATGTTCGATTCGTGTATCAAAATCTAAAAATTCCATGGCAATTTGCGAAAAGTAACGAATGAGAGACGATAGACTTACATTTTCGGTTCATATAATTCAAGTGTTATGCATAATATATTGTATTGTTTATACATTGAATACTAAAAGCATAGTGCATGCATTTAGTTTAGATTCCCTATTTTGAGCGCATCATGTATTATGAATTCGGTAACCCTGTGTAAAACTAGGGAGTATAAATAAGTGCATGCAGTTAGTTTAGAGGAATAGAAGAAAATAACCTGTGATGAGATTGAAATCACAAGGAATAATAGCTTCATGCTTGGTATCAGGTTGATGTGGTTCCGATGAGATGATCGTCCCATGACCACTAAAGTGAAAGTAGAGGAGATCACCCGTTTGAGCGTGCTCAACCATTCGTTTGAGTGCCCTCTTAATGTTAGCACCTGTAGGCTTGATTGACGAGTTTGGTTCGTCGGTTAGGAGTTCAATGTCGTCTTCTTTGAACCCGAATCTTGAAATAAGCAGTTTTTTCATAGAGACGACATCGTAGATGCACCCTTGCAACTCTGAACCTGTGTCAGGATAGTTGCATCCTGCTAAAATGGCCTTTCTTTTCCCTCCTTCCATGGCTTGTAAATTAAATTACGATCTTGCTTTTGACTAATTATTATTATTAAGTGTTTTGAGTTGATCTTTGTTAAGTTGTTGATGCAATGATCATATAACTTAGCATCCTATTTATACATGCAAATTAGGGTTCTTAACTTGAGCTATACGACTATTTCGATAAATAGAAGTAGAAAAATCCTAAATGGTATGCCACAAATGGAATTGCTTGACAATCACAGCTAAGCAGTATGCACTCAATAAGTTGAACGAGGAGCTATCACTAACGATGTTGTTGCCCATAATTACAAGCCTCAAAATTTCATTTAAACCTTTTCAACATTTATATTTTTTGTGTTCAAGAATAATTATTCTTCTTTCTATCTCACCATACGAGGATTCTTCATATTTGCAACTAATGTTACAATTTTCTCCATTACGATGAAACCCAGCTTCTATAAAACAATGAAAAACCGTAGTAGTAGTAGTCGAGCTGGCAAATGGTCATTCGGATCGGGTTTGGGTTCGCGTCATCTCGGCGGTCGCTTTTGAGTCGGGTCATTCTGGGTCGTCTGGGTAAGATTTTTCTTTAAATAAGTCTTTTCGGGTCGTTTGGGTCACTTCGAGTCATTTCGGGTCAAGTCAAGTTCGGGTCACTGTTGGGTCTCTGGTCAACCTTATCGGGTTGAGTCAGCTTTGTCAGGTCTACTAGTAGTAGTATATAGTATTTGTAGTAGTTTTATAGAAGATGGCCATAAGCAATTAACAAATTATAGCAGTTACTGCTGGTGTTACTCAATACTCATAGATAGCAAGTTAGCAACATAATTATTTATTAAAGTTGGTGTTTTAAGAATTCAAATGATAGCAATCTTTATCTTTCACTTAATCACCAGTTTAAAGTTTGTTGTGTGTCTACAATACATAATAAATAAGAAATATTAATTTTAATAAAAAAAATGGTTAATAATACATTTCCTCCTTATGTTACGATAGCAACCACAAGCACAAGCGATGTTCTAAGGTTTAGACTTTGTGTTTATTATTCATGTTATAATATACGAGTACTCATCAGATGTCTAAATAGACATAGCTTAATTGAAGGCCTAGAAACTGGAATGAAGCAGTTATAGTTGCGTACAAGGAATGATACATACTCTCAAGTTTAGCATAATTGAAGTTTAAAGAAGTATTACTGACAGACGTAAATACATGAAGATCGTCACTTATGAAAAGAGAGCTAATATTACAATTTAATTAACCAATAAAAACTCAAACTCAACTGTTTTTCCCACTTTCGTTGCCAAAACTTGCAACTGTCTATTTTATGCTAATTGCCTATACTTAAGTTAAGGTGACGATAATATAGTGGATTGGTTACAGATTCCTTTGCTTATTATGTTAGCCGCGTATGATTTAGTGCCTATTCTATTATGTCTCTTAGACTCTTACTTAAACAGAACGTCTTGTTTCACACGGGGCAATCCGTCTTATTGCTTTAAACAGATCAAACCCTCTCATAAAAGAGCAAGTACGCAAATAGGGGGAATTATCCATAACCCCCCTCCACCACTTGCTTGCTTGTTCTTTTGTGAAGACGAGTTGCCTTGTTTAAAACAAGAATTTATATTATCTCCTATATATTAAAATACAAACATTTAAAGCTTCCACATTAAGCCATCTCATCACAACAAATTAGTAGACCCCACTTCTTTACCTCTGTTAATTTAATTTTTTTTCACTATTTATTTTAATTTTTTCATAAATTTTCTTTGCCTTATAACTCATTTGGGGTAATTAAAGACATGGTCAAATAAACTCAAACTCGAAAAACCGATTGAATATATTTGCAGATTTTTCTTATAAAACGTAAACAACAAACTACGCGTCGTTAACATTTTTCTTACTTTCCCAACTTTAGCCTTAACTTTTAAATCTGATTTCATCCGCCTCAGTCATTTTTTTTTAAATTTATCTTAGATATTGTAATAAAATATACACAAATAATTGAGACGGCGGGAATAATTTTTATCTAATTTTTTTTACTATTCTAAATGAAAATCACAATAGATTTACTAAAAAAATAAATTGAAGAGATTACAAATTCAACAAAAAAATAAATTCAACAAATATAAATTATAACGAATAACGACAATGATTTGAAAAATTAATCTATCAACGATGATAATTCAAACTTTTATATTAAAATTTACTATAAAAACACTAAAATTTGAAACAGGCATAAAAACCCGTCTAATACCAGATTTGGACGTGAATATTCATGTCTGAACATTGACCAAGAATTATTATTTGTAAAATATATTGGCTAATTTCATAAATTTCACCCAATTAGATTATGTATATTTTGTTAATAATATCTTTATTATTTTTCATAAAAACACCCCGTGCAGTTTGCACGGGGTTAAAACTAGTTCTAGTTAATTGCCTATTATTATGGCATATGTATTCATAATGATCTAAAGTTGGTGTCCGGTTTCGCCTTATCTACATTTAATTTTTTAAAATTTATTTTATAACAAATTTTTTTAAAAATTAGGATTATCATACTTGTAAATATATCAACACACGTTCAATACCCACATTGCTAATAGACTAATACTTACGACTCCCTCCGTCTTAGTCAATTGTTATCTATTCGTTTTGACAAAAAACCAAGAAAATTGCAAAAAGAGACGAAACATAATGATAAAATATAGAGTTCTCGCACATCCCTACTTGTCCATTCATAATAATCACTTGCCCACTTGTTCAAACTTACCATATATAGGAATAGATAACAATTGACTGATACACCTCAAAAAGAAAATAGCTAACAATTGACCGGGATGGAGGGAGTAATATTTATTATCTTTTAAAAGTAGGATTAAAAGAAATTATCATCCGAATAATATTTTATATCCAATAGTTATAGCTAGGGGTGTTCATAATTATCCGAACCGCAAAAACCCAACCGAAAACCGCCCTTTTTTTAGGTTCGGTTAACCGAACCGAGAAAAAAAATTAGCTTGGTGAACCAAACCGTTTTAACCGCCTCAGAAACGGTTCGGTTTCAGTTCGAATTTTGGAAACCGCGGTTAACCGAAACCGAACCGAATTATTAATATTGTTTATATACTGATGGACTGGATCAGTTTTTGGCCCAAAACTTGAAACAAAACCCTAACTTTCTCTCAATCTCTCACGCCTCTTTCTCACAAACACTCCCTCGGCAAACTGGATCAATTATTAATCTTATTCTCTCAATCTCTCCTCTTTCTCATTCTCATCTCAGCCTCTCCTGCTGCCGTTCACTTTCGCGCCGCCGTCGCCGTTCACTTTCATGCCGCCGTCGCCGTTCACGTACCTGCTTTTGTCACTTTCTTTCCGCCGTCGTCGTTTACGTGCCTGCCTTCGGCAATACAACACCCTCTTGTTTCTTTTGTCCCTTTCTTTTCAGTGAATTTCATATATTCATTTAGTTAAATCTTTCTACACAATTTGTTCATTGGTCTTTTGTTTATTAATTTGGATTTCCTGTAAGTTCAGTATGTTCATTTTTGTTTTGTTTTCAGTGTTTGTTTGGTCTTTAAAATTATACAACTTGTTTCTATGGTAAAAGTCTCTGAAACAATCTCCAAAGATGCAAAATTTCAATGATATGAATCAAGGTAAGATTGAAAATTTTGTGCATACAAGTATTTAGAATCGGTTTCGGTTAACCTGTAAACCGAACCGTTAAACTGGTTAACCGAACCGGATATAACCGCCAAAAACGGTTCGGTTACGATTCTCTTTTTAGCCGAACCGGTTGACCGGTTCACCGTAAAACGGTTCGGTTCGGTTCACCGAACCGTGAATGAACAACCCTAGTTATAGCTAGTAATGTTACTTTTACTATTTAGGGTTTGCTTGGATTAAAGCTAAAAGGAGGAGAATAAATAAGGGAGTAATGTTTAAAGTACTTTCTCTCACTCATGGACACTGTTGAGGTCTCTTCCCATATGTGTGTGAGGGGCACTATCCCACATTGGTAGAATACAAGTGAAGGGGCTAGTTTATAAGTAAGTGGGCTACTCCTCCTAACACCAATTGGTTTTAGGATGGAACCTCACTTGCTTGTAAACCGGTCTCATGCACCTAATTCTATAAGCCCGCTGCGGAGGACTCAACAAATGGTATCAGAGCCGACGGTTCGGCTTGGGACCGCAAGGTGCGATGTGGTGATGGTGGTCGAGATGACGCGGAGTAGCGTCGTGGTTGCGGAGTAGCACCACCGCTGGACTCTCACCCTTGGTCGACCAGAGATGCGGAGTAGCATCGTGCGGAGTAGCCTGGTTGGCCCGACACGGGGTTGTGTCGGGTGCGGAGTAGCGCCAAGTGAGGGGGAGGTGCAGCACACACACATGTGAAAGGGGGAGATTGTTGAGGTCTCTTCCCATATGTGTGTGAGGGGCACTATCCCACATTGGTAGAATACAAGTGAAGGGGCTAGTTTATAAGTAAGTGGGCTACTCCTCCTAACACCAATTGGTTTTAGGATGGAACCTCACTTGCTTGTGAACCGGTCTCATTCACCTAATTCTATAAGCCCGCTGCGGAAGACTCAACAAATACTTAACAATACATGTTTGCTCTGATACCACTGAAGGGTTCTATAACGATTTTCAACAGATTTGAATTACAGAATTCCCAAGATCTCATGCATGTTAGGTATTAAGATTAAACAAAAAGGGATTAGCAAACTTACTTGGATGCGGAAGAATTCCAATAATATGCTAATAAAAAGAAGTATAATAAAACCCAAATCGCAGCTTCGTGAATAATAATATAATCCGTGAGACCGTCTCACAATAACGCCCCAAGTGTTGCGCCTCTACCGGTATCCACACAATATGAGTGTGCATGCTAGTACAAACTTTATGGGCAATTTCTTTCCCTCTTACTTCCCTTGAGATTTTGCTCTCTTGGGAAAACTCTATATAAACACCTCCCTCTATATCTCTTTATATAGGGAGTTCAAGGGAATCCTAGACCATCTAGGATTAGGAAAGTATAATAAGAATAATAAATATTATTCTTATGCCTTTATCAATTAATCAATATTAATTATAATATTGCCCAAAACTCATCTAGTGTGTGACCCTGTAGGACTGACTAATACTACCCGAGTCCCAACTCATTTAGGACTCAGACTACAAGCGGCTCCTAGCAGAACATTGTAGCCACATAGAATTAATCAGTTATACAATATTACGGACATATGGGCATACTAACTCCTTCAGTCTCCCACTTGCACTTATGTCCTATAAGGCACCATAATCTCTTTGCTTCTATCTCTTCAGATGAGAATAGGGTAGGCGAAGTATCATTCCTATAAATCTCAATCTCTCGAATTTCTGAGCTGAATTGTTACAACAGACGACTGACTTTCACCTCGTCTGGGCATGGTCATGCACTGATACAATTCACACTCTTCGAGAGGCCGAAGATGATAAACTTCTTTCACAAAGAAGGAGCAAATCCCATCTTGTCTAACCACATCCTATCACATGTTCCATGACAAGTCCAACCATCACCTTTATAGCCACCAGTCACGGTTGACGTTTGGTGATGTCAAAACTAGCACTTCACATGTACAGAATAATGAAAGACTCAGGTCTAAAGACTACCAATTACGGTGAAAGAAACTTTGTTGACACTAAGCGAAACCTTAACAAAGTTCTTTGACGGGTCCGTCTAATACATATTCCTAACATGTATCAATGTGCCTGGTTTGATATCGCAATATCAATGACTTACAGAACATAGTCATCAACCAACTCACATACTAATCATTATAAGGCATAAGTGTCCCTTTCACTATGCCATGATTAGAGACTTATATAAATACATTATCTTATAAAACAGAGTTCCATAACCAAGTCACGCACTTGGTAATCTGTTTAAACAATGTATACTATTTTGGGACAAACATTCAATTATACCATAATTAAATGCAAAATCAATTATTTTATCATATAAAAGAAACATGTCATACAAACGTATCAATCATGTCGAACATAACCTCCCACTGAAAAGAAGACCTCTCGGTAGTATTAAGACCACTCGCTAATGCGTCTTATACAAATCGCTAATGCGTCTTATACAAATCGCAGTATTATGACTTTTCATACTATAGCCGCGAAAGAGGTTTTGTACGGGACATGCAACCATTGCATCGGTCATTATCTTGCATATGTTTATTTTACCTTATCTAAATAAAGTAAACTCAATAACACGCGTTTGATTTATAAATCAAATAGTGTGTATAGGTTTGATTTTTTAAACCAAGTACTCTATTTGATGCTTCATAAGCAACAAAGTACTCATTTTTGTTGTAAGATTAGTCATAGCAACGTGCTTGAAACCATTTCAGCATGCAATTACTTTTCATATAAACAAAATGTGTCCAGATTACAATCGGGAACCATACTTGTCTATTTGAAGTTGATATCAATGTAACACGCTTACAATGATTACTTCATCACAAGAATACTTTCTTGGTTCTTTAATATGAATATTTTCACATGTTATTCATAACAGTCACAAGGACTAGATCGGTATTCTACTCGTCATACGAGCGCATAATAAACAACATCTTTGCTAATAAGCCTCCACGAGACAACAAAATGTCGTTTCTTGATAATATATGTCAACTACATACCAAATCATAAAAGAGAGATTACTCTCACTAGTTTTCTTGTACACACAATACTATCACATCTCAAAGAAATCAAAACCATTTTGAATTACTTTGTTAAGATCGATGATTCCAACCTTTAGATACTTGTTTAGGTTTATAAATAAACCTTTAAAACTTTCTCATTTACCTAGCGCTCCATAATTACATGAATATTAAGATGTGTCTTACACAACTTATTGCATATTTCCATTTAAGGAAAACTATATTATTCACGTACGCCTCCTGTCAAACTCATCTCATGAACAATGACATTTGCTAGGAGAATCCAAACACTATATGGTTGTGACACCACCGGGTGTATCAATCAAAGTCCATACTTTGTAATGATACATGAAACCATTTTGGATTCATGGCCTCAAGCCATTTTACGCTTTTAGAGTTGGATCTTACTATTGCTTCCTTTAAAAGTCAAATTTATACGGGGCTTAATCACAAGTGATACATCCATGAATCTTCATGGATTTTACCTATCTCCTTCAACATTTGAAGAAGAATCATGCGATTCTTTACCTTTCCAGGATTATTCTACTCCCACTATTTCTTTAGAGACACAATTCTCATTAAAGAATCATTGCAAGTGACAAACACTTTGTAATGGAATGAAGGGCAGATTTGATATTCTATCTTAGAATACCCCGTAAAGTATATGTAAGAAATTCGAGACTAAATTTCAGAAAACTGTTTTCTTAACATTTAAAAAGTCTCAAATATCAATAAAATATTATAGGAACCATTCCAATCACATATCTTATATGTAATATATTTTCATTGACCTAGATAGAAACAATTTCAAAATTGTGTACCAAGATACTTTAGAGCGCATAACTCCAAAAATAACGAGATCTGCATGACTCATCATAGATGGAACCATATCAAAATAAAGTTCTTATTCTCTTATAAGACATAACATTCCACAATCATTAAGAAAACGCTCATCATCAAATATAAATAGTATGATATTTCCCATTTGGATCTAACCCGCATGGTTATGTCTTCGGGATATTCCCAAAAGACCTCAAACTAACTTAGCTTGTGATGTCCTTTAAAGAAAACAATTTTTCTCTAATATTCTTATAGTGAAACTTACTCTGTCTCATTAAGACTAGTAGTGAAACAATTTCATTACTATTATGATGATCATAAGCACTTGATTCAAGCTTCTCCTTTCGATCAAATCGAAAAATATTGATCGACTTCCTAAGTTGATCTCTTACTTCAATCTGATTCTATTTCAAACTTTTAAAACAATCAGACTTTATGTTCATCATATGAACATATGCATAATTACTGAAAATAGTAATTTGAAGTATTATAATCTCATACCTTAGCAACATGACTTATTCAACCCACACATATCCGAATATGTGTGATCAAACTAGTTGGTCGCCCTCTTACTACAACTAGTTAGAGCACCTTAAATCCTTTTAGCATATAAACAAACTACACTTGCCTTAATTGATCCAAATCAATAAGGCCTAGAAATCCATCATCATGGAACTTCTACACGTGTATCTCGTTTCATGGCTCAAAAGACATTGTTGTAAGCGTGTGAAACATGGGTCATAAGACTTGAACCCTTTGCATTACATGTTATATATTAGATTGAACAAAACTAAAATTGTCTTAACCAGAAAAAGAACAACATTTGTTCTTTATAAAATAATAATTCAATTTATGATTAAACATGAAAAGAATTAACATTCTACTAATGACATTGTATGAATAACTTTTATTCAAATCTAGTTTTGAACAATATAACATTCAAATAAATAAATTATACGCAAAATGCAACAACATTTATTCCATTATTTTAGACAATCGACATATATGGTACGAATTGTCATCTTTATGACTTTCGCTATATAGTCTAGACTATACATTAGCATTGAATATGGTTTGCTAGAAATTCTCTTTTGAAGATAAACCTCACTTTGCATAATTGAGAACAATTCTCAAAGAAACCAATCTATGAATTTGAACGATTCAAACCCATTTGAAAAACATAACAATAATGACATCTTACAACTATCAACATATGCAAAACTAAATTAGTATATTAATAAACTGTGATGATCTTAACCGATTTAAGACACACAATTTGTACGACATTCTTAAACAATTTTAAGATAAAATTACTACACACATAACCCTCATATGTGCATAGTATTCTAGGATCCCTAATCATATATAACGTGAGTGAGCTTTGGCTCATCGCCCAAATTACACATATCAAGGTAGCCATAAAATGTCAATCGCATCAAATGCGACTCCTAGTCGTCATGTAACATCTTATGTGACTTGACTATTTGCCCCAAAGTCCAAAACTGTTTTGATAACTTTGTTAAGTGTACCAAATCTCACGTGTGGATAACTGTTACCCACCTGCTCAGCTTACATAGAAGGAGCACTCTACTTTGGCAGACAATACTTCCAACGATATAAGTTTTTACAGTCGTTAATTTGGAAGGACATAACTTAATATTTTATTGAGGGAAGGTGGAGTCAAACATGACAAAGGTCCTAAGCATGGCGCTAGTTCTCTTACGGAAAAAGGTATAAGGGAACCTAGCCGTTCTAATTTACACACAAAACTTTAATTAATCATTAAACATCACATTATACAAATGTAATATACAATCAATTGTAAATTAGAACAAGTCATGTTAAGAACTCCAAAAACGATTCATAATCGTCAACAATTCAAAATTGTAGTTTTTGAACATCTTATGCAAAAACGTAATAACATAGGTATCATGATCATATCATACTATGTATCAAACTAATAAATTCAAAATTAAATCAATACAACCATTTTAACAATGAATCAATCAATCAAATTGATTAAATCACAAAACCAATTATGAAAAAACAAAAATCATAATTTTAAATTAAAAAGCACCTGAAAGTCTAACAAGACGTCAGAATTTGGCTTAAAAACGTCGACCTTGCTATGCAGTCTTGTTTAGAACGCCGTTTACACTCGAAAAACACTATTTTTAAGGCAAAATCCGACAATCAAAACTGATGAACAGTAACTTACCGAAACTCTCGTGAATAGTACCGCGTGAATAGTAACGCGTGAACAGTAATTTTACTTTAATCAAATTAGAGCATTACACACGTAATTAAACAATTTAATCACCTAATCAAATTACGGTTTGTTACATATCTAATCTAATTAGATCCAATCAAATTGGGATATTAAGACAATCTTAAAATTGGGTTTCCAACAATAAATTAGGGTTTTTCTTAAATCAATTAAATTAGGGTTCCTTCTAATCAAATTAAAGAAATTCTATCATAATATCAAATATTACGATACAATACAACATCTAACGACATGATACAACCCTAAATTTAATATTTAACAACATACAACAATTGTATACAATTGAACTAATTCAATTCAAAACTCCAATCTGGAAACTCAAGAAAAAAAACACAAAGATAAAACAATTATATCTAAAGGTGCAACCTTTTAATCTAATACTTAACAATACATGTTTGCTCTGATACCACTGAAGGGTTCTGTAACGATTTTCAACAGATTTGAATTACAGAATTCCCAAGATCTCATGCATGTTAGGTATTAAGATTAAACAAAAAGGGATTAGCAAACTTACTTGGATGCGGAAGAATTCCAATAATATGCTAATAAAAAGAAGTATAATAAAACCCAAATCGCAGCTTCGTGAATAATAATATAATCCGTGAGACCGTCTCACAATAACGCCCCAAGTGTTGCGCCTCTACCGGTATCCACACAATATGAGTGTGCATGCTAGTACAAACTTTATGGGCAATTTTTTCCCTCTTACTTCCCTTGAGATTTTGCTCTCTTGGGAAAACTCTATATAAACACCTCCCTCTATATCTCTTTATATAGGGAGTTCAAGGGAATCCTAGACCATCTAGGATTAGGAAAGTATAATAAGAATAATAAATATTATTCTTATTCCTTTATCAATTAATCAATATTAATTATAATATTGCCCAAAACTCATCTAGTGTGTGACCCTGTAGGACTGACTAATACTACCCGAGTCCCAACTCATTTAGGACTCAGACTACAAGCGGCTCCTAGCAGAACATTGTAGCCACATAGAATTAATCAGTATACAATATTACGGACATATGGGCATACTAACTCCTTCAGACACTACTACCCTCATGAAGGGGTACTTTCTCTCATCTTTAAACATATTACCTGTATATTTTCTCTCACATTACTCTTTATCTTCTATATCTTTTAAATAAGAAGCCTTTCAAACGGGTAAAATTACATTCTTATCTTAATTTTTTACTTAATTTTGTTTCCAAACTTGCCGAGGGTTTAATTTTTAAATTTTTATGAGATTTTCTATTTATCATTCAAGTGAGATATTTTAGAATTGAAATATCAAATTTGTGTGTGAAATGTCAGAAACTTTGATATTTAAAAGGACTTATTGAGAGTCAAGGACGAAAGTTCGGGTGGATGTGGGATGCATAAATTTGTTTTCTTTTTTATAGTTATTTTCATGGTGGCTTACTTATTTGTGGCTATGATGGTGGTAGGTATGGTGTGAACTTGGAAGAACACCATTAAAGGTGGTTAATGAAGATTGGGTTTGTAGATGTGAATGAAGCCACAAATGCACTGAAAAGTTAAGAATGATTAACACCTAAGAGGGGGAGGGTGAATTAGGTGTACCTTTGAATTATTCTTTTAAACTTGGTTAAAATATTACACAAGAAGGAACATTCACTAACAAGCCTGAGAGACTTAATAGAGAATAATTTCACAAGAAGATGGCAGCAGTTCTAAGTCATAGTATGAGAGACTGTGACACAGACATATCAGTGAAATAGGCACAAAATAACTAAGGAACGTAAATGAAGAAGTAAATAGACAAACAAGACGATGTTTATAATTTGGTTCAACTTCTATTCCAAAGCCTTCCTCCAATGTTATTTTATTACTTGTTTAGAAATTTACTCAAACTTACTAAATCCCTTACAATGAAAATAACTTTCTAACCTACCTCGGTTGTACTCAACTTAAAGTGTATCTACTTCAAGAGAGTGTATGTTCCATCTCACAGGCAATGTTGTTAGGATCGAGATCCTACTTTGGATCGACGAGCATACTAGGATCGCATCAATAAGATTGAATCGTAGGATTGTGAGATCCTACAAATTAAGTAATAAACGTAATTATATTATCAAAAGTATGTTAGAATCGTATGTTAGTATCTCAAAACATTATTATTTTCTCATGTGCCCACAAATTGTTCAATTATATACTAGTTTTCTACCTTAAAACCATTTATAAAGTTTTAGTAAGCAGAAAAATAGAAATTTTAATAATGTAGGATCGGATCGTGAAATCGTAGGATTGTAGGATCAGGATAAGATTTCACTTTTAATAAATTTGAGACAAGCTGAATCGTAAGATCCTACTAAATTAGGATCCTACCTAGGATCGGGATCGGTCACCACTTTCTGGATCATAGAATCGTAAGATCCTACGATTAGGATCAGGAGTTTAATAACGTTTTAAAAAGTCTTTCATCTCAATCGTTCATTTTAATGAACATGGAGATCACAATTTAGACCTAAACACGAGATCATGGAACAGACTTAGATGTCACAGTATAGCGAACTGATACTAGGGGTTTTATTGTTTTTAAAACAAATGAATACTTTAAAACTTAAAAAAGATTTGCAAACATTTGAAGGACATGGCTCTTAAATGCATTAACGATTTCAAAGGTTTTCTTTATGAATGCTCTGAAAAGTCTTAGCAAGGATGGGTGTTATTTATAGGAGATGAAGTGTATAAGGGTGGAAGTGAAAAATACAACTTCACTTTAGTACCTAAGAGGTAATATGGCGAAACATTTATTTATAATCTTTTACAGAACAGTTAGGTATGTAAGGCAAGGCTCAAGGCAGCCATAATCTAAGCATCAAAAATTTTCCAAGATTTTATGGGAAAGGCAATTTTTGCCATTTTTGAAAAACTAAATAACCCATTTTAAGAAACTATAACTTTGGATAGATTTGTTTTAAATCAATTTTACAAGTAGACTCATGTTTCTTTTTCTCATTTGAAGAATGCTTTTGACATCTAGAAAACCTTTTGAAAGTCAAACACTTGTTTTTTATTTCAAAAGTTTCTCCTTTGATTGTATTAGAAACCATGGTGCTACAGTGGCTTGCATTGTGGCATGGTTTTGCAGTATATATGACAAAGCTAAGAATGTTGCACTACCTCATTTACAACATTTGACTAGGGCTAAGGTTTCTTCATCTTGATCAAACTTGTACCATCTTGAGGAGGACTTGAGAGCATCAATAGCTATAAAACCTAACTAAGAATGAAACTATTAAATGACAATGAAACTTGGCATCATCAACCAAGTAGTTCTAACAAATTCCCCTTTTGATGATGACAAGTTTTAATAGTGTGAGAAGTTCCCCCTTAACCCATTACTGGTCGGTCTTTAACTGTGCAATATAAGACATAATAAAACATGATCAAGATATGAAGGGTTGTTAATCTACAATAGTCACGCTAGAACATATAACGTCAAGGCAAACATAATACAGTGAACGTTAGCCGAAGAGTTAAAGGTTTACTTGAAGCGTAATTAAGTTTCTTCTCCCTCTTAACATCATCAAGGGAGGACAAGTGATGCACACAGTTTAAAACATAGTTTAGCAGCTTACAAAGGAAATGTCCAACAAAAACAACATGCATAACTAACACAAGAGTCTTAAAAACATAAAGCCAACAGGGAAAAGTATTAGTTTTTAGGTGGAGCACGAAGGTCAAGCATCGGTATCACCGACTGTGGCACGAAGAATTTCTTGAATTCGCTCCATCAGATCCTCATTCATGGTTCACCTTGTGGCATGACGAATTTCTTGAATTTGATCCATCAGATCCTCATTCATGGTTCGAAGTTATCCCACTTCTTCATGCAATTTGGCATGCCCATTTGACAATTGTTTCACCTCAGTGAGAAGAGGATCGAGCTTAGCATGAACCGATCCAAGATCCACACCACCACTGGAGGAAGGAACGCTCTTACTCGCACCGCAGTAGCAAGGAACAAGGCAATCGTAGGAAATGTGTAACACCCCCATAATCCTTTCTATTTAAAAATAGAACTTTTATGTAAAATTCGGATCATGGATGTGTCACAATTAAACCAAATGTAGTAGTAGTATCTAAAACATGAAATTAAATGGGCAAATGTCTAAGTAAATTAAAACCAAAGAGTAAAATCCGATTACAACCAAATCCAAAGTTTGCGGAAGCGAAATAAGTTTATTGATGCAAAATAAAGATAATGTTCTCGAGCATTTGTCTCCAATAAAAAAATAAAGCGCGCTCTCCCGTGTATCACGCGACTTATTAGTTCCCTTGGGTACCTGTCACACGATCTGCTCACACAATTGTGGTCATAGCTGGTCCAAATAAGGACAAAACAAAAAGGGGTCAACAAATATGTTGAGTAAGGTAAACAGTCCAATAAGAAAATAATGAGTAAAAAAAACATAACTTGAGGTTTGATGTTTAAAAACATTTCTTAATAGATTTCAAAAGATTATGACAATGACATTTTATATTTCAACCAAATCCACTTTCAATTGCTTGTACTTAATAAATTTCAAAAGAAATATTTCTTTTGACAAATCCTTAATCGGTATAATTTGATAGAGACCGTACGGAGAGGATGCCCTCACCCTAGACCGGATAAGACGGGGTTCACCACAACATGTACAATAATTGTCTTAAAATCCCAGTGTGCACACGTCTCTAAGGGCCAACCCCAAAGAGGAAGACTTAAGACGGGGTTTCGATCAAGTAACCCCCCACCAGAAGCTCAGTATAGGATGCCCCTTATTAATTAGGGACAGCCTACCCCTCTACCAAAATCGTTTCAGAATCAACACAAAACCCATTTTCTTAAATCCAACACATCATATTCAAGTGGTCAAAACGGTTTTGGTTTTAAATCAAAATCTTCTCATTTTCTTCCAAACACATTTCTCGTTTCCACAAATCAAATCAAATCAATCATCACATTCATACCAACGAAATCATTCTACATGAACAACCATTTCAATCATAATAATATAGTTCAATATTTGAAAAGATGTTTGACAATGCAAAAGTAATGTACGGACGAGTGTTTCCCTTACCTTAGAAGCTGCTAATGAGTGGTTTAAAAGGCTTCTTCTATGAATCCCGAGTCTACAATATATTTATATAATGATAGTTACTTATACATTCGATCATTACATTGCTACTTTGGATAACGGTACTTGTTCAATCGGCTTTTACTTTGTCCTACTTTATTCTCCTTTGTATATGTGACTTACACATGTTCTCATACTGTCCATGGTGAATTTATTAACTTAATAAGGTTTATTTTGGTTGATTAGTGTACGTATTTTAGGTTTTGATAAGTTATATAACTTTATCTATTCTTCTTGGTTTTACAGATTTGAAGCAGTAACTTCAAATCGACATATCTCTTTCGTTACTTAACATTTTAAGGTGAAACCAGTGAGGATGGGTTCGATGATGAGTCATTTAACTTTAAGGGTCGGGTAACGGAGTATAAAAATTGACCTAAGGTCTCCAAAATTCTGATTTAATAAAATCTGACAATTTTTTAGTCAACAAAAGTTTTGGGTTGGTTTGACCATTTAAATAAACGAAACATCGGTCTACAAAAGTCTAACATGCTTCATTTTCATCCCTCTTTATCATAGTCAAATATAAAATGTTCATTTTGTTGGTTTCACAAACCTCTTCATAAGACATTTCTTATGATTAACCAACTAACTCTTTATTTATTTGTCCTACATCTAGTGCATGCAAACAAGAAACACAAAGATAAGAAGAAAATCGATTCCTCACATTGAGTTTAGGCGAGATGGGCACAAGAACAGGACACTTTTCTATTCTTGTTCTTGAGCTAAATGAATATGGGATGAACATCCTTAAGCTCCAAGTGTAGAAGCACTTCTCTTAGTTGCACCTAGACTATCCCAAAACCACCTCTTATCTTATAATACTAGATAATATAAGAGGCGCCCTTAAAATATATCTAACATTACTATTACTACACTTCGTAATATTGTGTTAACATTAGTAATATTTGAACTTGATTTTATGAGAAACTTCTTAAGTTTTTCTAGTGTGAGAATGAAAGATTATATGAAATCTTGAGATCAAGTAAGTGAAATAAGAGGAAAAACATCTCCTCTTATACATGCATGAAACCGGCCATTCACAAGGGGAATGGGGGTTGCCTTTGCTTTTTGTCTTCACAATGCAATAACTAGGTGTCTAGGTCTAGGTTTTAATCATTTAGTCTAATTCTTAATTAGAAGAACCATTAAGACCTGAACCCCTACCCTAAATCCCCAAAAAACGATGCACTCAAGTTAATATGGGTGTCCATTTTATTTTGTCATTTTGTCATTTGTCACATATGTGACAAGTAACATGTAATTTTGCTTATAAATGTAGATTTAACTAATTTAAATGCAATCTTATAACAAATAACTTATACTCAACATTTTAAGTAATAATTTATAATTACATGTATCTAAAATGGGTCATCTCATGTTTGGTTAATATAATCTACAACTAATTGTAATCATAATTAGTCAATTATGCTTATCTCAAATGTTTTATAAACATGAATCATTCTTAGTAATATAACGATAAAATTACTAAATTGAATCTTATTTTAATCATATAACAATAAGATATAATTCTCACTTATAATATAAACTTGTTCAAATTAAGGGATTAATTTATTTGTATCGATATACAATTAATTAATTAACTTTCATGATTAGGGAATCGTCCTTTCGGTGTGACCTCAAGGGATCAACTGATTACCACTGTTGTACGACAGTAACGTCAAACTCTGATAAGCCAATCGTTACCGATTAATGTGGACCAGTTGACTATAATATTTATCATCCCTTTGTATTCTTGTTATTGAGATTTAATTAAGTGATCGCTTTATTGTTGAGGACACTTACTCCAACAATCTCCCACTTGTCTGAAACAAGTGTGCGTCACCAATTCTCTTGTCCCGTTATAATCTCCCGCTCAATGCAAGGGGTCTTGCAGGTCGTACTTTCATGTGATCATATCTTGAGTGGTTTCCTCGATCTGGAGAGTAATTGTATATCCGGAATTATCTACCGTAGATACCTTCCGAGCGTGGCCACGCATTTCCAGTTTTCTGTTCATCGAGTGGCCCTGAGATATAAGTTAACCCTGACAAGGGGTTGGACAATTCCTATCGCATTATTCTCTTTGTACACTCATAATTCTTTGTGACCTAAAATTTTCTCAATTACCCCTTTTTACAGAATGACTTGGGGCAAAAATCAAAGTCAATCAGAAACTGTGTTGACAAACAGTCTTTTGTCTAAGGAATTGACTCAAAAGAATATTATAGTAGCTCTCGCCAGTCGCACCACCAGGCTATATGAATTTCCAGAACTCTATAAGCGTCACTGCCCGACATAGTGTCCAATACAGTCTACCTATGTGATCGACTACTCATCCCTTATGACTCTATGACACTTGAACTTGCCATCAATTGCATCACACTCCAGTCACTTGGAGACGTTACCTCTGATAGGATATCGCACACCTATGCAAATATAAATTTCTCTAGACACAAATTAATGTAGTACGAGGGGTCGAACACAAGGATACGGGAATTTCGCTATAAAATGCTATGAAAAGACTACTATCAAGGTTGGTTTGATGGTTTGGTTTGGTTTGATGTTTAGAAAAATATGATGTAAATTCAATAATATTAAAATAGTCTAGGGGAGTCGGGTCACTCATGCAAATACGTAAATGCTCATGTTAAACATAGGAATTCTTAAAATTGTTAATTGTTTAGGCTAAAGACATCCATCTCTCGATATTAGTGTCAACCTTAGGTCGAGTCCTAGAGAACTTTCGTTGTGACTAGAGTCGTCCTACTACACATGCTTAGTCTAATCCGATTCCGTGCCTCTCGACTTATAGAATGAATTAACAAATTTAATCAATGCAATTGGCCAAATAACAAAGATTAATAAAACAATACAAGCATGTGATAGAAATAATTTACCAATATTAATTCATCCTTATTTTAACATTTACAACTTACTAATTATGCATGACTTCCTTAATCCCTAGACAAATGAAACTACTCACTCATGTTGATAATTAGAGCAATAGTATTTGATATAATAAGCATGATGAATATAAAGTTATAAAGGAAAACAACTTGTTAATAAAATGTGCTACACTAAGTGAATGAAAACTAACAATTCTAATGTAGATAACAATGAAACTATGATTAACTAATGTTACGATTAACTAAATGATTTGTAAGGTAAATGACGAAAGTGAATACTAACATAAAATTAGAATTAGAATTACCGCAATCGAGAAGTATAACTTGGAAATGAAGGACAAATAACCCAAATAACTTGAATGGAAAGATTGAATTACAACTTTGAAATTTAACCAAGTGTTTGAACAAAGGAACTACCAAATGTTTAACTAAATATGAAACTAAGAGAAACTTGTACTTAACTAAGGAAAATGTAAGGAAAGATATGAGAGAAAATATGAAAAAGGATGTGTAAGATGTGTGAAAAAGATGCCTCTAAGTGTCGAAGTCCCTCTCCTTTATATAGGGAGAGGGAGTTGAAACGCATGTATTGACAGAGACCAAACCCCGATCGGGGTTTCAGTAACCCGGCTATATTTGATTAATTGCTCCATTTAATGCTTAAGGAATCCTAAGCTATGCCTTTAAGCACCTTAATTCTCCGGTTAATTGCATAGTTTTGGGATTCCTTGAGCATCCAAAGGAGCATCCTATGTTGAGTTGTGGGCTCCTTGCATTGGGCTTCATTTTTGGTTTCTCGTTTGCATTTCAATCCATTTCACAAATCTTCATGTTTGCTTTGTCATTCTCCATTCTAACCTTCCATGGTCCATCTTGCTTCCATTAGCTTGTTGGACTTTGGTGCTTGCTAATTGTGTTAGGAAAAAGCCTCTAAATGCTTAGATTCCTACAAAACATAGCAAAAATGAGCAATGCACCTCAAACACGTAATTAGCTCATCAATATACTAAACAAAGTATAATAATCATGTAAAATTGAGCTAAATTAGGGAATCAAATCATATAAAAACTAGACATATCAACCTCATATGAGTAATTAGAGGCCAATGCTATGTTAATCCAATTCACTTTAATAGAGCTCGAAGTTGTCACTACAACCTATTAGGATATAACAAAGCACAAAATGAGTTTTTTTAATAAACCTAAACGATAAATGTGATTATCATATATGAACATTTATTCAACACAATGTTATCGCTTCATATCTTATAATCAATCTAAAGTATACAAGTTCCATGATACTACATGGCGATCTTGTCCAAATGCAATAAAGGCTTTGGTAGTGGATATACCATGTATCCATTTATTCCAACCTTGAGAATTTCCTTTTCCTTCTATTCAATGTCATCTCTAATGACATGAATTCATCTAAGTACATGTCTAGATCTCTATCTAGAGTTGGTATCTTTGACTTGAAAGATGCCCTCACTTGTTATCATGATAAGTATGTGATAGGTATCTTTGTGAAAGGATCTACTATTAGTTCCTTATAAGTCACCTTATCCTCACCATTACGTACTAAGACTCTATTTGTAGAATTCTTAATGATTGACTCTTCAATCATGCCCTTTAATTATTCGCTCTAAATTTAACATAACAAAGTTAGCCTAGGATTTCGACAAATCCTTTGAGTTTGGAAACTTGAGTTTGTGTAACTTTTAACACATAACTCACTACCAAACGCAAGAATAAATCCTTAGTTCTCCTCGAGAATCTCATGGATGTTCTTGAAGGCTATCCAATGACTCTCATGTGGATTGGATTGTTATTGACTTGTCATGCTCCAACCATATAAGTCATCAAGGTATGTGCATATCATGCCATACATGATTGATCTAATGGTGGAAACATTAGTAATCATCATGTGATCATCATTTCTTAGGTACAGTGAATGACTATAACAGTTTGAAAGTGATTCCACTTTCATCAATATGAATAACTTAGTTCGTTGATCCTTAGATGAAGGATCTTTATCAAAAATTCTATCTTAATGCCAATGTCCTTTATCATCTATCACCATAGATTTTGGACACTTAATTAGGATGCGATGTTCATATTCCAAATCTTTCATCTGGAAATGATTTCCCAAACACTCCTTCATGGAAGACAATGTCAGCACATCATTCCCAATGATTAATATGTCTCTTACATACAAGACATGGAAGACAATTTGTTCCCACTAATATTTATGTCCAAACATGATGATTTTAACTCCCACTAATCTTCATGTCCAAACATGATAGATCTAGCTCCCACTTAACTTCATGTATAAATATGGCTCTTCGACAATTCGAGAAAACCATTCTCTCTTATCATGAAACGATCATTCTTAAGAGCTTTCTTAGGATCACACATTGATCTTCTAAGCTTTGTACGACAATTTATGTTTGTGTCATATACACACCCATTCAGAAAAGTGGTTTTTAACAACTACTTGTCATACTTATACTTTTAATGAGGTGTAGTAACGACAATCTTGGATCGATGGTTATATTTTAACTTTTATTTACCCTAGAGAGGTTCAAACCTATCTAAATAAATTTATTTATATGCATAGATTCCATCTTGGATCGTAAGGCTCTTATGCAGCAAATTCGAATTGGTTTTACTAGTAACAGTCATTTCATAGATCATAGTCTCATTACTTTCAAAAAGCAAAGATTTTTACTACTAGCCTCTAACCGTGGACGACTTAAGAACATTTTCTCTTGTCTCCTTATCCAAAAATTAGTTTGTGACAAATTTTCTCTCACTATATCCTTTTGAAAATATACATATTTTCTTGAAGGATAGCACCATGAGCCACAAACAGTTTGTTTTCTAGGTTTGAATGAGTAAAAGTCTCGCAAGGATAGCTTCATGAGCTTTGTTCCTTAGCCACAAACAGTTTTGTTCTTTAGGTTAATGAGGTAAAATGCTCGTATTAAATTTGAGCGATCTATAGTAGACTTATTTGTTTAGACTTTGTATTCTAGCTTCTCAATAGACTTGTTCTATCTAAGCTAAATACTTGGATTTCCATCGGTGTCTTGAACAAATTTAGGGTTCTTATCCCTTCCATAACTTGTATGGAGTCTTACTGGCGTCAAAAGATCTTATCTTAGGGCTTATATGGATTGTAAATCCCCAAATGTGAGTTCATTAACTCGTTTTGACTATGTAATTGATCTTTCTTAGAATAAGTTGTGATGTATAGTCACAAATCCAAAGTGAGAATCCAATTCATAACTTTGATGATTTATAATGATCCAATCGTTATAATTCTCATATGATCAATTAGTCGTCATACTTTATGTTTATGATATTAACATTGTATAATGAAAAGTTTAAGAGCATAAAATTCCATAAATAAAATGACTTGGGTTGAAAACCAAGCCATTAGAGTACAACCATTGTTTTCTCCAAATGGGAATTCAAAATAGTTTCCATGTCAAATCATGGAAATCAAAATAGTTCAAAAACAATATCCAAAATACAATTAAAAATATAAGTCAAATAGCAAAATAATGCCAAGCCAAATCATAGGTCTCCTCTATGTGGTGGCTACTTTAACTTCTCGCATCATGGATATCCCTCTAGGCTTGCTTTGCCTTGTCCTTCTTCTCATGCCCTAAATGCAATTAGAAGGATGAGAACTACAACTTGTATCAAAATACCAAAGTTGAGATCAATATCAATAACATGAACATCCGGAAAAATTATTACCTACTGGAAGAACTCGTCCAGTCTTAATATCATCTAAGTATTTGGGGCATTTACGCTTCCAATGGCCTATACCATTATAATAATGGCTCTTGTCGTTGGAGGCGACACCCTTCTTAAGCGTAGAAGAGCTATTCTTAATAGCTTTTCCTTTGCCTTTGGAAGGTATGGGCTTGTTCCCTTTGTTTCCACTTCTTTTAAATTGTCCTTTGCTTTTGGCATTGATGTTCAAACTATATATGCCAGTGCTAGCATGGTAGCCCATATCACGCTCGGCTTGCACAAGCATTTTTTTGCAATTCATGGAGAGTCGTGGTGACGTTTTGCATATTGAAGTTCACCCTAAAGTTGACAACCCTTTTATACGACTTAGGGAGTGGAGTACACGATCAATTACAAGTTGCTCGGGAATCCTTATTCCTTGCCCCTTGAGCACCTCGACATGCTCAATCATTTTGAACACGTGAGGGATAACATTTTGACCCTTCTTCATATTAAGGTCGAAATATTGAGATGCAGCTTCATATTGAACGATCCTAGGAGCCCGTGACAACATGGTCACGAGTATAGATCTCATATTTGGAATTCATCTTTATGGCATTCTTTTGAAGCTCGGCATCTAGATCGCGACCGATTCTCTTTGGTAGGTCTTATAAGCCTCCCTTTCGGCGTTACTTGACATCGCATTAGGAGCGGTGGGAGAAGCCTCAGTGAGGTAACTAAGCTTACCATCACCTTCGGCGGCTAGGCGAAGTTGTCCATTCCAATCCGCGAAATTAGAATCATTCTTTTCGAGTTTGCATCGATCCATAAAGGATCTTAGCCATGATACGGTGGTAAGAGTTGGTGCGGGAGGTGGGACGGTAGATACCATTGTGAATAAACAAGTTTTGACTACAAAATTGGAGATGAAGGAAATGTCAACATTTATCGTTTAAAAAATATGCAAACATATTAGCAATTTTAGCATTTATATAGTGACCTCTACCCAACTATTATAAATGATTCCAAGATCCAAATTCATAATAACTCGGGCACGGCGAGCCGATACATCCCTAACTAATATAATTCGGTGGATTAACTTTTAATCGATTGTACATTTAGAACTCTTTGTCGATAAAATTACTTTAATATTTATCTTAAGTCCGGAACACATGCGGCTACGGTCGCGAATACTTCCCTTGAGCTCAACCCAAATTTCGATGTAATAACCTTTTATTACCCCACTTATCTAACGTAACAAGTTCATCACCGCGTTAAGTTGGGCCTACTTCCTTATGAAATTGAGACTCATGGATCTACTATTTGGTAAGGCTTGATCTCAATTATTATATAGAAGAGGTCATGTCAACTCATTATCTATAAAGTGAACTAAATCGATTATCTATCGATAATATATAATTGACATGGTAGATGATTACTAGATATGATATGCATGTGTTGCTTATGGCGATTTGACATGCATTCAACATATAAATAAAATGCAACAATTAAATAAATTTCTAGTATGGCCTTCCTAAAATAATAGAAAATCAAATAATCTATTAAAAGATTGGAAACCAACTCCTTTGGCCCCTTGAAGTTCAAGGGGCAAGCCTCCCAAGGACACCGTGTCGATCGGAACACCTTTCCGAATGGCATCGTCTTTAGGAAACTCCGGAATTAGAAATAATTACAAAGTATATAATAAAATTACAAGGCTTTTCTGTTATACATTTGTAAAATTAAATCTAGTAAAATAAAAGTGATACGAGATCACATTAAAGTTACAACCAAATCAATATTCCCTTACATTACGGGTAATATCGATCAAAAACTAAGGTCATACTAAGACAAATTTTATAATTTAAAATTACATAAATCCAAAAATGACATTCATCCATTCAAAATGCAGCATAATTCTATGTGATAATCATGCAATATTGATGTGCCAAATCGCCCTAATAAAATTTATATCGTATATATAACCCAGTTTTATGGAAATGCGTAATAAATAACCCATTAAAATCACAAATCAATACTTAAATCAAATTTCAGCCCAAGTTAATTATCGTAACTGTTTTAGGACTCAAAATTAGTCTTTACTAATTCTTTGACAATAATTCAACTCGGTTTTGCATTATTGCTCATTTTTTACCCTTATTAACATAACAACTAGTTTAATTGCCCGTGAAAGTTCACGAGACGTTTCTGATCTTTGTCATATGTTATTCTTTTGATGAAACTTGTATAATCGTATATACATATGTGCATGATTGTACAATAAATGGAGATACAAAAGTATACTCCTTATATCTTATATCTTATAAGTGATAATGATCGTATTTTTTTTATTCGCCTGCATTACACTTCATTCGATTTATTTCATTATTTATGGCTAGAGTGATTTGTGATCCTAAACCTTCTTAATTTCAGCATTATTACCATTTCGTACTTAATTGAATTTTTTTTTTTTAACATGCCAAAAATCGAACACCAATTTTTTTCTCTAAATCACATGCTCTAACTAAGAGATTGGTTGGATAGTAGGTCTTGGAGAAAAGAGAAGAAAAGAGGAAATCATTACAAATATTTTTGTTTGCTTCATAAATTAAGTGGTAGGAAAATGATGGGATGAAGGATTTGAAGATCAGGGATAGCCTATTTGCACACCTCCAAACCTAATCTAAATTCCTTCAATATAAGAGATTTGAAGTGAAAACTCTCTTTTTTTGTCCAACTCAGAACTGAAAGGTATACGAAAAATTCTTGATATAATTATAGCGACTTCGTTTCACTAAATATACTTCTAACACTATATATATTATAAATTTTCTTATGATATTCTGACATGAAAACTTATTTATTCAAAAAATTGATAGGATCTTATGATCCAGTATTCAGTACTACTTAGGATCCTCTTCTATTTACTCATGTTTGATCTAAAGTAGGTTCCCAAACGTGACAATGTAATTGAAATATTATGTTTTATCACCAACACTGATTTTAATCTGGCATAGGACGTCAAATATATAACAATATTGTAACAATTTCAACGCAATAATGATGTCTCTAATTGCAGCATTTCGTAACACCACAATCATGTGAGTGTACACTACTGTATGTTCTGAGGGAGGATTGCGAATAAAAAATCATCAATGTTTACTTTGAACATTAAGTCTAAATAAATTGTCTTCTTGTTTCTTCACGCAGAGGAAACATTAAATAAATCCTATATATAAACGCTTTTGAAATATAACTACTCTTGTAAAATTAAATAATAAAATGGGAGGAATAATAATAATGAAATTAATTTTAAGAGATGAAAACCCTGCATTTGAAGAAGTACCATTGAAGTGTGATGGAGAGCTTCTTGTCAATACTGCATAGAAAAATACCCTTTTCAGCATTCAGATCCGATAAGAAAGATGTCGGGCTATTAAAAATTATAAATTAATTAAAAGGCAAAAAAGAAAACATTAATGAAAATCTAAAAGTTGCATATTAATACGACCTGCCATACAATTAAGAAAATGAGCATTAGAATCAAGTTGTTCAGAAGCAATTAGTAACATTGGAAAGTTGCTACAAATACAAAAATATGTCAATCATTGTCTAAGACGTAAGAATATCACAAATTCTCTAATGTAACGGTTCATGTGTGACCAGTAGATAAATGACCATTTTTTATAAATAGTAACCACTTTTAGTTAAATAGCGACCAATTGTATTGCTAGAAAAATGACTACTTTTTTCAAAGTGGTCACTATTTACGCAAAAATGGTCACTATTAGCAAAACGTTGTCACATTTTGAAAAAAAAAATACAATAAGAGACCGTCACTTAAAATAACAACTGAGAATTAATATTTCAAAAGTAGCAATTATAATTCGATGAACAAAATATACATCCAAAACAAAACAATATCAAGATACATAATTTATGATAAGAACCATCAAATAGAAAATAAAAAATAAAAACATGATTGTCATACCACTTACTTCGTATTTGGTAGCTCCACTTTTGATCACTTTGTAGGTTCTCATGCCTCACCCTTTATATAAGTAGTACTTAAGAGTTAAGAGGCTATTTTATTATGCCAATTAATGAGTTTTATCATTTGGTATTCCAATATGAAAAAACGTTTATCAACCATTCCAATTCCAATTACTTATATTATTGTATGGATATTTAAGCCTTTTCATATTTCACTATTTACATAGAGAGGAATAATAGTACATAGTAAATAATACTGGGTAGTAAATAAGGGGTTTGCCAAATGGCAAATTAAGAGAGTGCTTGCTTGTGCCATGTGTCAGTCAATAAAATGCTCAACATACCTTTTTATATTATTGTAAGATTATGAAATAATTCCAAATTAAATTACAATAATCTACAAATATTTGAAAATAAAAATTTTGAACATTCTGGAACATTTTACCTTCAACATGTCAAAATTTTGGTCGAATCATTTTAGAGAAAAATATAGTTGCATTTAATCGATTTTATCAAATAAAATACTTAAAACATACGAAAATTAATCTAATAATTTTCTAATTTTACATCTAATATATTTAATATATTTGCAACAAATAATAATTTTCTCATGAGATAAAATTCATTTTAGCTATTTTTGCTAAAATAGTCACCATTTATGTCATTTTTAACAATTAAAAATCGTAAATCATGCAAAATAAATCCTATTTATTTCAAATTTTACATAAAGTAGTTAACATATTCATGTGACATCATACTAAAATTTCATGGCCATATTCTAAGTCTATCTGCTTTTAGTTAATAAATGTTCATTTTACTCATTAAAATGTGTTTTTCAACTAAAAATCATTAAATAAAGTAATAACCATCCATAAATCATCAAAATGACCTAAAAATATTTTAGAACTAGAATTTACAACATGCATAAATATTTCGTACCTTATCAAATAAAAACACATATTTCTAGTTTTATTTAGCTACTTTTAACTCGTAAAAACTAATAAACGATTTGCATGCAACATCCATATGCTCTGATACCAGTTGTTGGTTTCATAAACCTCCTCATAAGACATTTCTTATTATTAACCAATTAACACTTGAATTAGTTGTCCTAGATTTAGTGCATGCAAACAAGAAACACAAAGATAAGAAGAAAATCGATTCCTCACATTGAGTTTAGGCGAGATGGGCACAAGAATAGGACACCTTTCTATTCTTGTTCTTGATCTAAATGAATATGGGATGAACTTCCTTAAGCTCTAATTGTAAAAGCACTCCTCTTAGTTGCACATAGACTATCTCAAAATCACCTTTTATCTTATAATACTAGATAATGTACGAGGCACCCTTAAAATATATCTAACATTACTATTACTACACTTAGTAATAATGTGTTGATATTAGTAATATATGAACTTGATTTTATGAGAAACTTCTTAAGTTTTCTAGTGCGGGAATGAGAGATTATATGAAATCTTCAAATATGAGATCAAGTAAGTGAAATAAGAGGAATAAATATCTCCTCTTATGCATGCATGAAACCGGCCACTCACAAGGGGAAGGGGGGTTGCTTTTGCTTTTTGTCTTCACAATGCAATAGCTAGATGTCTAGGTTTAGGTTGTAATCATTTAGCAACCATTAAGACCTAAACCCCTACCATAAATCCCCAAAAACCGGTGCACCCATGTTAATATGGGTGTCCATTTTATTTTTTGATTTTGTCATTTGTTACATATGTGACAAGTAACATGTAACTTTGCTTATAAATGTACATTTAACTAATTTAAATGCAATCTTATAACAAATAAATTATACTCAACATTTTAAGTAACAATAAATTACATGTATCTAAAATGGGTCATCTCATGTTTTGTTAATATAATCTACAACTAATTGTTATCATAATTAACCAATTATGTTTATCTCAGATGTTTCATAAACATTAATCATTCTTAGTAATATAACGATTAAATTACTAAATTGAATCTTATTTAATCGTATTACAATAAGATATAACTCTCACTTATAATATAAACTTGTTCAAATTAAGGGATTAATTAATCTGTATCGCTATACAATTAATTAACTTTCATGATTATGGAATCGTTCTTTCGGTGTGACCTCAAGGGATCAACTGATGATCAACACCGTCATGCGATGACAGTAACGTTAAACTTTGGTAAGCCAATCGTTACCGATTAATGTACGTGGACCAGTTGACTATAATATTTATCATCTCCTTGTATTCTTGTTATTGAGATTTAAGTATGTAGAGTACAATTATTCCAACACATTTTCGGTGTAACTATATTTGCTAATAGCATTTACGAAAATTGTAGGTTTTTGACCAACGATTTAATGAGCTTTATTTTACCTAATTTTCCAGATTGTAACTCTGCATTGTAATAATCATATTAAATTTAATTCTTAATATTTTTGGACGAGGTCAGTGCCAATAGTTCCCATTTTGAGTGTATTAACGTTTATGTATGTCAATCTTAGTCAGCAAATATGTTTAAGATGGCCTAAAGATCAGATCTTTAACAAGTGGTCACAGAATGAGTCATAAAATGTATTTAAGTGGTTTATAATGATTATCAACTTAAATAAGCTAATTCTGGAGCCCAACATGCTCTATAATCAATGAAATGTTTTGTGGTAAGATATAAACTTCTGATTCTATCTTTATATTTACTTTTAAGAGTAAAAAAGTTAGGCTTGCAGATTCGGATACACATAAATCAAGTTTCACCATTTTATTTTTCATTTTAATTTGGTACGTGAGAATTTGATGAAATTTGGTAGGTTGATTATCAACTTATATATGCATCTCCTGTAATTTTTGTGGATGAAAAAAAATAAGTTTTAAGCAAGTTTTTGAACTGGTTAGTTACATGCATGGGGAAGAGGGTTGGTTTTCTCATTGGACCAATCTAAATGTAGGCATGCTATAGGGTCTTAGCGGTTATTATGGCTGCGGGAATTTTGCCCTAGGTGGTGTTGAGTCGGGTTTTTGCGCGACGGAAAACGATGCGTGAGATGGTGTTTTATGCAACTTCAAAATGCAATACGGTTTTACCAACTATCGACACAAGAATTATATATGTTCTTTTCTCATTTTATCATGGGTGAATTTATTTAAGAAATGCATTTATTATTATTTATTCTTAATGTTTGACGATAATATTTATTATTAAATTAAGCGACTCAAGGTCGCGGTAATTGTAACGTTACCAAATATCCATTTTATCTCTTATTGATTTTAGCCTCTTAAAATACTTTACTATAATTATTTTTAATTTTTTTCCTATTTATTTTTTTGACGGATTTAACGGGTATTGCAATCTACTCTCCTTAAAAACAAACTTCGTCCTCGAGGTTTAAACTTACCCTCAACAACCAAGCTAACGCTATCCTTAACGGTAACTAGTGAACTAACAATCTCTTATAATGCAAGGAAAAAGACAGGTATTACACAATGTCAACATACATCTTTGACAGTAGACATGTCCCCATCACTCAACTTTTCGACCCTAGTACTCCCATTAGCAACTAGATTCTCGGCCATGAAATTGCTAAAGAGGAATAGAATTTTTTGTATCAAATTTTTTGTTCTTGAACTCTTTTGACATTTCATTAATGTAATAAAGCATGAGGAATGGAATGTTTATGGGAAGGTGTTTGATAAGGTGCTAGAGTAAAAGCATTTCAAGGAGAGGGCAACGGCTGAGATTAAATCTTGGGAGAATTGCACGGAGAATTAGGTTTAAAAAAGCGGTGATTTGGAAGGAGTTCATGTATTTTTGGGTCCATCGTTGTTGGGGCAGAGGGTTTTCATGACTAGATCAGAGGTGATATCGTCAACCTCGCCCCAACCATGGTTGGGATAGGTGGCAAGTCCAGTAGATGAAACCGAGAGATAGGTACCAAGTTGGGAGGTCGTGAGAATAAAGGGCTTATGATTAATTATAGCTGGCAGAGTCCCATTATTGTTGGGAGGGTTTTCATGACTAGATAAGGTGATTTCATCAACCTCACCCCAAGCATGTTTGGGGTAGGTGGCAAGTCCAGTAGATGGAAACGAGAAATAGGTACCAAGTTGGGAGGTCGTGAGAACAAAGGGCTTATGATTAATTATGGCTGACAGAGTTCCAGACGCAACATCGACCTTGCATGTTGCAAAAAGTTGAATCACTTCAGACAAGTAATAACATATAAACAATGAACAATTAAAGAACTATTGATAATTAAATTGAATAACATAGGAAAATTAGTAAATACCAATTACAAAATTGAACTAAAGGAATGAACAATCTTGGTAAATTAATCCAGCAGCAATAATCACTTAATCTAGAGTTTTAAGGAGTTATAATAATAATAAAGCGTAACCTAATTACAAATGACGAGTTTTCCTATTATATTAAACATAGTATTTAACTAAAACCGAAAAAAAGAAACTCGAAAACCATCAGGACTAGGTTGCTAGATCGAGTAGAGGTGAATCAGCTTGATTGAGCATGACGTGAGCCCGACTCGATCGATCAAGGCAGTTGATCGATCAAGCATCCTCTTGAAAACATCTTATTTGCTTTGTTTGTTCTTTATTTCATCTCCAATTCTCTCGATTCCCGTGCCAAGCCTTCTAGGTTTCCCCCTTGCCGACTCCGCTATGCTCAATATCAACTAAAAAAGCTCCAAATGCATCCAATCTGCATTAAAACACAAAAAAAGCACTAGAATTGACACTCTAACTAAATAGTAGTCATCATATTACAACGTAAATATCTTTAATTCTACATTATAAAAAATATAAAATTTGATAGTCTTATTGTATTTAGTATTTAGAAAGACGAATCAAACAAGATCCCACATGACTACATTTTTTCCTTATATACTACCAAGTAATATCGAAGATTCTTTTCGCTTATGAATATTGTCAAAAAGATGAATGTTGTGTTTGGTTATAAATGGAGGAAGTATAAGATATAGAGTAAATTGATTATTCTTCTCTTATATTATATAATTCACTTTTTGAAATTTACTCCCTTATATATTTTTTTAAAACTTACTCCCACTACATGTAACTCTAGTCAAATATTGTTCCCATTTAATAATCCCGGCTAAAAATTAGATTATTTTGCCTAATATTTGAAATTTGCTTCTAATATTTGTTGCATATGACTATTTTACTCGTTACCTTATGCCTCAAATCTTTTCTCTCCATTTTTTTTTACCTTAATCATCTTCATCAATAATTCAGTTTTAACTTCTTCTTTACTTTGTTTCCCTTATATATCTCTTTTCTCTAAACTATATATGTTCAGTTAGTTTATTTGAAAACTCGGGTTAATTGGGGCTATATGTCTCTTTTTCTCTAAATTATTTTGCTCATTTACATATACTTGCGTCATTTAAAATCATAGAATGGACCCAAAGTTAAAGCTGCATCTTTACTTCAACATGACTGCTTTACTTTAATTTGTTCCTCCAAAGAAACCATATTTGTTTAAACTTCTTTGTTCAAGTATTTAATTTCACGATAAATTTGTTCAAACTTCTTCTTTACTTTCTTCAATCGAAGACATTCATGCTGTAACAGACTAACAGTACATAAACAAGGGTATGAACACTTGATATCAACTCCAATTTCCTATAAACATAAAACACAGAGGTAAAAAAACCCGATGAATTAGGGTTCTACCCAACATTCAACACACAACTATAATAAACAAAAATTTGTGAAACTTATATCAAAATATATCATTTTAAGTGAGGAATTAGGATACTTAATCAATCTCAGTCTTGAATATTAAATTGAGGTATTAATAAGGTATCATGTTGACTTTGCCTAAATGGAGCATATATTAACAAATAGTACTCCCTTCGTCTTAGTCCTTTGTTTACCTTTACTTTTGGCACAAAGACCAAGAAAAGAATAATGAACCATTTGTAATTCTACTAAGTAGGTGACAATTAGACTATAGTCTCATTGTGATATTAAATTACTCATTGAAAACTTTCCCAATATAGAAAGGTAAACAAATGATTGAGACAACCTAAAATATAAAGGTAAACAAAATATATCAATTGTATTAGGGCTGAGCAAAATCGGATATCCGATTTTATTTTTGATCAAGATCCGATCCAAATAAACCGGATATCCGATAATCCGGTATCTGAATATCTGGATATCCAATTTTCAAAATCCAGATCCAATCATGTTATAAAAAAAGGAAGGATTTCAAATTTCCTATGATGGATGTTAAGTGTTTCTACTTTAGCATTTGTCTTTCACAACTAAGAAAAATGATCCATCAAGGAAATGATAATAATATTTTTTTTTTTGATGACGAGGGGGTTGAATCCCCCCGGGCCCATGGATTCCCGCACCACCACATGAACCATGTAAGCCACCTCCTTCGGGGGCTGCAGTGGCCAAGTGATCATCGCCCCAGCTGGTAGTCGAATCCAGGACCTCTCAATTCCTGCATTTATGTAAGCTTCAAAGTTTAACCTGGCTACCACTGGACTAACACCACTGGGAGGAAGATGATAATATTGTTTTGACTAAAAGTCAACTAATATTTTGGAGGAAGATTATATAAAATCAACAACAGAGAGAGTGAATAAGGTCGAGATTAGAGAGACGTCTCTGAGCCTCAGGGGCGGACCCACGTATGTGATTGGTGTGGCAATTGCTACACCAAAGCCCAAGAAAATTAAGAGAAAATAAAATTTTGCTACAACATTAAACTCTAATTAACCTATTATTAATTATCCTATCATCTCTCATAAAGCATTACCCCGTATCTTCCACTTGAAATTTACTCAATTAACATTCACTTCAATTTCCAAGCACATTAATTAGAAACTTTGCCATTAGAAACTTTGCCATTTCCAAATTCTCTAAACTTGTAATTTCTAATAGTTGTTGTAGACATTAATTAGAAACGGTTAAATATTGCAGTAGAGTATGTGCCATGCCTAATTTGTAATTTCTAATAGTTGATGTAGTTTTATTTTTTCAATAAAATTTATTGTGGATAAGGTATAAAGTTTGATGCATCGTTATTTTATATAGATGTAGGGGTTAGCAAAATCGTATAAAGTCACTAACATATATGGTATTTACAAAACCGTAAAAACATAGCGGATACGTTCTTTTTATAAACCGAATTGTATATACGGAAATTCGTATAATTAAAATCGTATATCGTATATTTTTGCACACCCTTTATAGGCGATATCATGAATTTAAACCGATAAAAAAATTCTTTTGAGTAGTGTGCGATTTTGCTACACCAAAATCTAAAACCTGGGTCCGCCCCTGCTGAGCATCGATATTAGTGAACAAGATATATTGGTATGAATCGTATGATCGTATCTGAGCCTCGATAGAAACATTTTGTGAGACAGACTTTAGCAAAACAAAAAAAAGGCCTGAACCCCTAACCAACCGGCAATGTCAGAGTCAACGTCAACAGCACCGGAAAAGTACACGTCATCACCGGCAGCAATGGATTCCGGCGAAATATCGAGAAAATCAATAGCGTTTTCATCCGGAAACCCTAGGATCGAAGAAACTCGCGGTCTCCTCCATTATTTCTCTCACTCCTTCCATCTTCCTTCTTCTTCTTCTTCACACCTCCCTGTATAACCTACTTTCCTCCCTTTTTACTTTAATTTTTATTTTTATTTTATTTGCTACACTTGATCGTTTATAGCATATTGTTCTACTTGCTGTCTCAATCGATTATTTGCTTCACTTGATCGTTTATATTAAATGTATGCAAATTTGCAATGCTCATTTGAAGTCGTATGTTGTACTCCCTCCGTCCGTCCGATCATTTGTTTACCGTTGCTTAAAATATCCCTCACAATGAGTATTTAAGGTCAACTAAAGTCTGTGTACACTGTTAAGGGCTGTTTGGTATTGAAGGAATCGAGCTTAAACAAGCGGAAAATCCAGGAAAATAAGCAAGCTAGGGTAATGGTTAGGTAGTAATAGTTACGCACTTGCGCACCCCATATGGGAGCAATACTTTTCCATCACCCTCTCTTTCTGCCATATACTACCGCTACTTTACCAACTTTCCTCCTTTCTCCCCTTGTTCTTAGCTCTATTACCTCTATCACATTCCCCCATCCAAATCAAGCCTATGTTTGGAGATTGTCAATTTGTTCATTCATCATTGAAATTTGTGTGGTAGTGTAATGTTGTTTCGTATTTGAGTTATTGATCTGCTGTAGTTTTAGGCTAGTTATGCCAGGGAGAAGTGTTTCGAAGAATAATGTTGAATATAAAACTTGCGGTACAAACAAGGTGTTTGAAAAGGAATTTGGATTGTATTCCTCGATAATAGATATGCAGTAGTTTATACTGTGTTTGGAGATGTCTGATTTGTATAATATGGCACAATTGATATAGCCTTTGATAAGTAGTTCTAAATATGAAGATGTAGAATTGCGCTACAATAGATCTCATCATTGAATATCTGGGATACCATTGAGAATGCTTGAAAAACATGTACGGGTAATCCTTACTTATACTAAGATATGTTCAGGAAATGAACGCTAACAAACTAAGGTATAGTTCTGTAACCAAATCCAAGTTAGCTGGCAGCTTGTCATCAGCTTTGATGAATAGACTCTTTTCAATTTAACAGTGTTCCTTCTAATTGCTGCAAACATCGAATGAATGGATGGAACAAAAATCAGAATAGAATATGAATCTGAGACCGTTTTGTCTGCTGACTTCGTGGCGGAGTTTCTTTTGGCATAGGGTGTGAATTTGACTCAAATGTTAGTACAAGACGCCCGTGGCAATATGTTACAGTAGGATATCAGTCTAACTAGTTTTAAACCCGTGCAATTTTGCACGGGTCTGTTGTTTCAAAAGTTGTTATTAAAATGTTCGTTGACATAGATTAAGTTTTATATTAAATACTTATAATGTTAAAAATTAATTATATTTAAAAATTAAGAGTAATATTTTAAGTAAAGCAATAAAATCTGCCTTTTTTTGTCTAACAGTTTCAATTGCCCACGGTAATAGTTTAATTATAAAGAAGATTTTAGATTTGAACTACGACTTTCTTTAGCTTGCAATTAGTATAAATGTTATATTAGTGTCAAGTGGTTGGGTAATTATTATAGTAAGATACTCCTTCTTGTCAGCTAAATTTGACTTTCTATTCGGTCTTGTTACTTAAGCGGCCTAAAAAAAGATCGGCTTATATACGATGAAACAAAATTATTTAGACAAAAATTATCATAGGATTAGTAAAATTAAAAATTGTCAAATCTGTTTTTTTTATTTACACCCGCGCATTGACAAAATGAAAGTTTTGTCCCGTAGATATCTAAAAATGATAGTTATGACCCAATTTCATATTGTTTAAATTGTTATTTAGTAGACAAACAAAAATTGACACGTGCGCATTTTAAATGATTTAATTAATTTGTCAAACATTTAAACCTGTGAAATTATCATCTAAAGATATACTATAAGATAAACAATAATTTTATATACTTTATAAATCTCATTAAAATATAGGTCACACCATCCGTTTTACATGTGTTAATTAAAAAGAATACATGAAAAACTAATGTTAAAAAGTTGTAAAATAATAATTAATATTTACAATACTCGAACAAAAAATTACTCCATAAAATAATTACCAAATTACTATTTCTGACCCAAACTCTTAATCTGTAGAAAGAAATAGCTCATGCAAAAGATAATTTGTTAATCTCGTCTTAACATTAAAACGGGTTAAATAACATCTCATAACAAAGGTATTGCTTAGCCCAATATGTTTCACTTTTAGTTTACTCATTATACTTGACCCATCTTAAATTTAAGACGGAAACACCCGTCTTACATATTTGTGAAAAATAATATGAGACTCGTGAATTTATTATCAGCAACGAATATAAACAAAGTCCATATTAACATATAAAGCTACACGCGACCCATGTCCAAATAAACCCCTATCATATCCATATTCGTATAAAATCTTGGAAACAAACCCTACCCATCCTTTACTCTCTTTCTCGCCTTTCTTCAGCCATCCCTCTTTCACCTCTCTTTTTACCCTCACCCCTCACCATAAAAAATTAGTGACTAATCAGCACTCTTGAATATGATAATCATTACACATTCACATGTATGATGTTTTTCATTTGTTTATTATTTTATCAGTTTACAGAAATTTTTGAGTCTTATTTTATTTCTTACTCATTGTATAAAGTATTGTCATTTATTAGTTCAATTTTTATTTATTTCAAATTTATTCAATATTTTTTCTTTGTTGTTTCATATTTTTGTTCATCAATTTCGACCTTATTTAATTAGTTAATTTTCTTATATAAGTAAGGTGTTTCATAAAACAATATGTTTTAAATTATTTTCTTTTATAAAGCAATATGTTATTTCTTTTAAATATTCACTTATATTTTTGGCGCGATTTAGTTTTGATTATTTTTATAACATTAATATTTTTATTAGTATTTTTTCTCATGATATTATCATTTTTTGAGTCAGATATCCGTTAAGCTTTTATTTTTAATTTAATTTATTAGTTTTTTTATATTTTTGTGAGTAAAGTTTCCATCTTGTGATTTACATCGGCTTATATCAGATTTTTGTGTTTTTTTTTTACAGTTTTAACTGAATCTTTTAACACCTTCACTCTCAAATCACACCCATCTCCCACCACCCTCAAAACTTTGCCGCCACTGCCATCTTACCCATAAAAATTTGGTTGTTCGAATTTGTAATATGAAGTTTAGTACTGATTTTATATAGTTTTTTTGTAATTTTTTATGTTGATATTGTATTAATAAGTAATTTCAATAATGAAAGTGGGATATTAGAGGGCAAAATAATTAGTGTGGAAAGGAGAGTAATTAAATGGTGTGTAATTCTTGTGGGTCCTACTCACCTAAAAAAATGGGAAAAAAGGTGAGTTTTTTCCAGCCAATAGGAAGGCTGGAAAAAACTCCCCTTTTATATATAGGGGGATTTGTTGTCATACCATGTAACCATGATGATTATTATTTTTAGTGTGTTGTGAGTTTTGATTCTGGCGAAAATCTCAGATGATCAGATATCTGGGCTTGAAAGTTGAAACGGGCTTATGAGCATTGGAAGTAAGATCATTTTTTTTACTTTCATGTCTGCGTCGAAATCAGTGTTGCGTATATAAAACACACGTGTACGCCCATCGATTACGTTTCCCTACTCCCTTCTGATAAATGGAAATGGGATTTGCGTGTGAGTGGGTTAAGTGATTTTTCTTGCCTCTTTATAGATCTCAAGTTTGAGTAGCAAGTATGTGAGCTTTATAATGATAATTGTTCTTTTTTCTTCTATTTCTTTTTAACTTTGTTGCCACTAATTCTTCTCTCTTTAAAATGTTTGTATTTTAAGGTTCTTAATATGATTATTGTTTGAGTTAAATCACTGGATTTTTCACTAGTATAAGTTGAAACTAACCATGCTGATGATCTGTAGGTGGAGAGGAAGCCTCTTGTGTGTGTTATTGGAGTGCCAAATCACATGACATATGCAGATTTTTGCCAGTTTTGTGGTTCTTTTGTTCAGCACATGCTTGAGATGCGAATTGTGAGGTTAGGATATTTTGTCTATTCTTGCCCGAAAAGACCGGTGATCCCTGTATGTTTTGAACGAGCTACTGACTCATGTATGTGTGCAGAAACGATGAAATAGAGGATAAATATATTGCTCTCATCAGTTTTGACAACCAGGACTCAACAGATGAATTCCACAAGCATTTCAATGGGCAACGCTTTTCTTCCCTTGAGGTTGTTTTCACCAAATATAATGATGTTACCATATGGTTCCTACCAAGTATAATGATTATTGTTGATTAATAGAAACCTAACTACAAATTTATGTAGTCAGAGGCGTGTGACGTGCTTTTCATGATCGATGTACAATACACAGGCTCCATCGAACATGCACAACCTTCTCTTCTGAACTCAGTTGAACAGCCTACATGTCCAGTTTGCTTGGGTATGCTTCTCAAAATTATTTGACTTTGTTATCATAACTTTTGGTGCTCTGATGCAGTTTTTTTGTAGCATGAAATCACCGTGTTTTATGGCCATTCTACCTGTTTTATAGAGAGGTTAGATCAAGAGACAGGAGGAATCCTCACGACCATCTGCAATCATTCTTTCCACTGCTCCTGCATCTCAAAATGGACAGATTCTTCTTGTCCTGTAAGTTTTCAATTTATATTTCATCGTTGTGCAATAGGCCAATAGCATAAATTTGATAGGGTCCTGATTTTCGCAGTACAAATTTTACTCATTATGGTACACTTTTCCAATAATGCCCTTCCATTTCCCATTCCTCTCAACCTCCATCGTCTTCTCTCCTTGTACTACGCAAAAGAAAACTAAAAAAAGATAAGAAGTATCAACACTATACACGCCAATCATTCAATTGAACATCCCCCCACCAATCATCAACCACCAGCAACCATCATACTCACTACTTGCACCTCGCCGGCGAATCGCCAACCGACCTCCTGCCGGTAAACACCCACTTCAGTCTTTCCCAAACACCTCACTCCCTACCCGGTTCCGATGACCGCCAGACCCACGCTAACCTTCCACCGGGCCACTTGAAAACCCGCCCCTCCATTTGTGGTACCACAAACCACCACACCACACCTTAGTAAAACCAAAACCCTAAATGGAACAAACTACAAAAAAATGGAATGCAATATCAATTTCATGTGTAATTTCTAATTAGCAAACCAAAAACGTGTTGTATATTCGAACTATAATGTATAACTGAAGAACTTTGATCAATTTAGGAAGGCTTTATTGTTGGAATTTGAGAGAATTTGATTAAATAGGTGTTTGTAGTACAAGGGTATGTAAATGGAAATTAATCTTAAAAATGTACTGAATTAAGTAAAATGTGTACTGCGAATATAAACTCCGATTTAATATTGTAAGATAAAGAATACCCCACAGCTCACACACACTACTTTGATTGACAATATATTTATATTAACTTTCAAGATCCATTGCAGAACATGTAATCTCAGAGGATGCATGTGTATGTTTCTTTGCCCAATTTAGTGGCATTAGTAGAGCCTACATTGAGAAGACATCTCTTATGTAATAAATAAAACAAAATAGTGAACTTAGGATTTGTCGTGTAGACATATTACTGGAGCCAAGATTCAAAGTTGGAGGCATAAAATGTAACTATAAACATGGGGGATAGGTGGTTGTGTGGAGGAATGTCAGATATATATGCGAACTAGACAAAGATAGAAAAAGGTGAGTATAAAAAAATAATTAAACTTATTAATTTTTTTGGTGGTGGTGATTTAGGAGGGGGAAGGGGAAAGGGCTTTTTCTAGTCCTGCTTGCGTCGCTACTAGATGGACAGTGGGTGTGCACCCTGATGTATGCTAAAGTGATAAACAACCTGGTAGTTGCTGAGTGTGCAGCACTTATTAACTTATCATCAAGTGATGGACCATGTAGATGCTTTAACGTGCTGTTACACATACTGATTTATGGAAGGCTATTGGAATTTACTATGGTTACATGTTTGTCATATAAATTGAGCCTGTGTTCTGTACAGGTTTGTCGGTATTGCCAGCAGCAGCCTGAGAAATCGATATGTTTCATTTGCCAGACCTCAGAAAATTTATGGATATGTGTTATATGTGGATTCGTAGGTTGTGGAAGGTAACAAGTTTATTCCTTTTCTTTGAGGCAAAAACACGCACTCAAGTTTTATGTCATAACTTTATAAGGATAGGATACGATAACAACAACAATGTTAACTATATTCTACAAGGAGCAACTCGGTGCCTCAAAGGCTCCCGCTAATGTACATAGCCTTGCCCATGTGTTACCAACATTAAATATCTTGAGACTTACCATTATTATGCCTGAATATCATCCCCCTACATATTTAAACGCGCTAAAAGCAGAAAATCGTGCATAATAGCAGTTGCCAAGAAGGTTGAGTCTCTAGTTATCTAAATTCCCTAACTAGGAAGCGTTTGATTCAGGTATAAAGAGGGTCATGCTATAATGCACTGGAAGGAGACGCAGCACTGCTATTCTCTAGAGGTGGAAACTCAGCGGGTGTGGGATTATGTTGGTGACAATTATGTCCACCGTTTAATACAGTCAAAAACTGATGGGAAATTAGTTGAGCTGAATGCTCCATGCTCACATGCTATGAACGATTGTGGAAGTTGTGAATGCAGTGGCGATATTGGAATTAATGAGGCCATGTTAAATAGTAAAGTTGATGCAGTATGGCTTTTTTCCCCCCAATACTACTTATTATTATCTATTACTACCTCTGCTTTTCTGTTTTCTGTCCAGTTTTATATTACCTCTCACATAATTTGAGAAGTGGGAAGAAAATAAAAAAACAAAGGGAGTAGTTTAAAGGATATGTCTCAGAAAGTGGTTTGTTTGCTAATTGCGACTAATTTCTTATATGTTTGCTTGGCAGATTAGGAATGAATACAATGAACTTCTATCTACGCAGCTTGAGAATCAAAAGCTGGTAAGGCGTTTATCTAATGAAATATTTTTGTAACCATATTCACTATGTGGAAAAAGGTAGAGATGGCTATAGTTTCACAGATATTCATCTTTCAATTATTTATTTTGCTTGTTTTGCAGTATTTTGAGTCATTATTGCAAGAGGTTAAAGAAGAAACTGAAAGAGAAATCGTGGAAGCCGTGGACAAGACTGTGACCCTGAAATCGCAAAAGACGCAAGCAAAGTTGGATAGATGCATTAAAGAGAAGAAGTTCCTTGATGATGTATGTGTCTAATTTTGTTACTCTTTGTCATGGAGCAAAAGCGTTAAATTTCTGACAATCATAATGCCATTTCCTGTTATTTGTTGGAAAAGTGTGTTCCTTGGCAAGAGGTCCATTTTTCTTGGAATCAAATCAGCTATTAATGTTCCATTGTTGCCTGTAGATCAATGAAAATTTGTTAAAAAACCAAGAGATCTGGAAAGCAAAGATACAAGAGGCTGAGGAACGGTATGATAATTTTCAGCTTTAGTCTTTAGCTGCTTTGTGGTATATACTGTCATCTGGCATACGTATGTTCTGGCTATAGGGATCCAATCAAATAATGACAATTACCAAAGAATGAGACCGTATCTAAGGTTGTTAGTAATTACATAAACCCATTTGCCCTACAATTAAATGCGACTATGGTTTTTTATTTACAAAACTAATGATGTTTCTTTGGATTCACAATTGTGAGCATCTAAATATTTTTAGTAAATGCTTTTGTATGTTTTTACAGGGAGAAGAAAACTCTAAGGTTGACAGAGGATAAAATACGCGAACTTGAAGAACAGGTTTGTGACTTTTATGAAATTGTTTGTCAATTATCTATTTCATTCTCATTGGTGCTGATCCTCTTAAACACTTGCAGCTCAAAGACCTGATGTTGCACCTCGAAGCAACGCATGCTGTAGAGGAATTATCCATGTCAGATGAAGTAAAAGATGGTGATGTTCTGAAGATAGGAGGTGAATCCTCTGCTAGTTTTCGGTCTAAAACTACAAAATCCAGTAATCGAAAAAAGAGATAGAGATGACAATGCAAAAATGGAGCTGTGTTGCGTACAAACTGTTCATAAATTGATTGGAATTTGGAAGGCAGTGGGTTGGGGCTGTGTGAATATTCTGGTTGGTTGGACTAAAGAAAGCATATTGACATGTTACTTGAAGAGTGACAGATTAGTCATATTTTTCGCTTCTGCGTGGTTGTTCTTAGATGATGGGCATCAATTAGCTTGGTATTGCGAGCAAACGAGGGCAGCTACGATCTAGTGGCTGAAGTCCCTTCAAAGCAGAATGCCAGGGCCTGAAACTGTGAACCTATCTGTTCATAAGAGGCTTAGCTCAAAATGAGACTTAAACAAGTAAGAAACCCAAACTGATGGGTAAAAAATGATTAAATCTTGGTTTAGTCTGAATTTGCACTACATTTGTGATCATTTTACTTTCAACCGGATCTATATTCCAGAAAGGGTCTGTATCCAGATCCGTTTTGTAGTCAACGAATTGGGATACTCCGGGTCCAAACACAGAATCAACAGCCGGTTGTAGCCTTGGGTTGTGTTGATCAGTATCAGCTATCTAGATATGGTCTAGATTGTAGTTTTGATTGTGCTTTTCTCATTCAACCTGGGATTAGTTGGCAATTTACATTTTGTACGTCACTTAATTCACTTTATGCATATAATTTATTAACTTCTCTCTAAAATTCTAGAGGGAGTTTTTTCTCTCTGAGAGTTTTTCTTCTTTAAAAAAAAAAACAAAGGAAATTTTTTTCCCTTAATTGGCAGAACTTTTATTTTTCCAAGACCAGTGTCTTATTCTAATCATTACATACCTATACCAAACGTGTTTAAATGCAGCGCTGCTGCGTTTCCCTTGCAAATCCGTTTCATATTCCTATAGCTTCAATCATTGACATGCATATCCTTCTACTGGTTCTTAGTTCTGTTGCTCTTTGCACCGCCTAAGTAACCCAATTAAAGTTCTGCAGGGTCTGAATCTACCGTTGTAGAGGTATCCAACCTTTGGTGATTTACACGCTTTCCTTCTCCTATTTATAGGAGTTCTGCTTAACCTCTTTCTCATCTCAAGCTCATTCTCTCTAGTTCTTATAGTTATTAATAATCGAATCATTCTCTGTACTTGAGTATTTTATTCTCTGGAGTATTAAATTTAATGGCTTCCCAAGGCGTTCCTTCGTCTGGGTCCAGGCGTTTCAACTCTTGTGCTTTCTTTAGAGAATCTTTTGATCTCCATTGGAGGTTTCCAAGAACTGGGCCTATCATGGCGATTGATCCATCAATGATGGAAAACTCATCAGCTTTCTGGCACTGCTGTATTATTGGTTACTTAGTTGATTATCGGTTATTTGAAGCTCCTGAAATTATGGCTTTTATTGATTCTCACTGGGCTCTTAGAGGTTTTGTTCATGTTTTCAAAATGGGAGATCTTTATGTGTTTTATTTAAGTGATCAAAGAGACATGCATAATCTCCTTGATCGGTCTTATGTGGTATTTTATGGGGGTATTATGGCTCTATCAAGATGGGTTGCTGGAATTGTCCCAAGGACTCTTCGATTTCCAGTAGTTCAGTTTGGTGTTCGTGGTCTACCATTCGAATACTTGAATATGAATGTGGCCAATATTGTGGGACAAATTATCTCTAATCACTACTCGGTTGAAAGCTTCACTATGGTACCTAGATATGACTTCCTGAAGATTAAAGCATGGATCTATCTTAATGAACCTTTGGTTCCTGGTTTCTTTCTTGCATGTAAACATGGCTATCTTCTGTGGGTTCAGTTCAAATATGAAGAGGTGTTTAAATATTGTGTTCGTGGTGGATGCATTGGTCATAAAGTATCAAAGTGTAAAGAGTCTTCTCAGGATATTATGTCCAATATGTGGTCCTCCATGGATAGGACCGCTGAAAGAGGCTTCATTGTTTACCAGTCAAGCAAGTCCTTTTCAATGTTTAATCTTGATTTAAGAGCACTCCCATCGACTACCAAGTATGTTACTTCTAAGGTTAGACTGGGTCATAATTCCAACCGTTCTGTTCCGGCTGGTCTCCATGTGGAGAGGCATATTGATTTTGAACTGGGTACCACTTCAGGTGGAAGGTTTTTTCCTGGTACGAGGTTTGAAGCTGGAAACCAACCTTTTTCTGGCCCTGTCCTCTTTCAAGATGGGGACTTTAATGTTTCCAATAGTATCAATGATAATGTTAATCATCATAATCATCATAATGGCGACAATCAGGAAGTTAATGTAGCCAGACAAAATGGGGAGAATAATCTTGCAGGCATGCAACAAAATTCTTATATTAATTGCCATGCAGGGGGAAGTTTAGTCCAACCTTCTGACCATATACATGCATGATATTTCTGATGGAAATGACGAAGTGAATCCACGGGGTCTATATGATAATGGTGTTTTTGAAGGTGGTTGGTTCTATGAGAATGGGGCCAATGACTCAGTCTCATCATGACCCCCCCCCCCCCCCTCCGGTGGATATTGATAGTGCAATCCAAGCATCCATTTTTAACAGACTTCAAAGCAATCACTTTAGGGCAAGAGAGGAGGATGATAGAAGAGGACTTAACCATATATTTGATATTCCTCAAGGCTGTCCTATTTTATTTTCTGAAGACCCGATGATGAATGAGGCAAACATGTACAATGGGGAAATGTCTCCAGAATACTCTACCCCTGTTCATGATCTTTCTCCTACTGGGGTTGTAAGCAATTCGTTCTCTTCGTCCTCTAATGATCAGGTTGATGTGGAGGTAGATATTAACACTGTTTCTTCTGATTTGGTTCTCCCTGAGGGTCACCCTCAGATGAATCCCTTGGGAGTTTAGAACTATTCCACTCAGATACAAGGAGCTCTTGATCAAGTTGAGGGTCAAGGTAATAATACGGAGTTGTTCTTATCATTGTCTGGCATAGAAAATAGACCCCAAAATCAGAATCAAGGACAAATGCTGGGGGGTTGGATTAACAATGTTAGGGTAACTCTTTTTTCTCTCTTTGGGCCATCGCTGGATTCTCCTAAAGGTATGACTGATGGTTCAGTTAGTCTTTCTCATAAAGCGGCCTCTGAAGTGGCTGGTGAAGGAGTAGCTAGCGAATTCCTAAACCTCCCTAAGAAAAGAAAAGCCTCCTCTGAGATAGTAGGATATAATGAGCTTCATGATCAATGGTCATCGATGGAGGATGCAACCGATTATCTTCGTAACTTAGCAAAAAAAAGATGTTGCATGTCTGATCTAAGCTTAAAGATTGGAAATAAGGCTTCCTCTTCTGTTATTAACAATGCATTAACTCCAAGTTCGTCATCCTTGGGCCCCTGGGAAGCATCATCTAGCAAATCTTTCAAGAAGCCTCCTCCTGTTTCCTGTTCATCGACTGTGGGCTTCCGTAGGGCGATTCCTGAGTTCTTTGAGGATGACCTTTCTCCGGGAAAATCTGATCAAGTGGGTGTTGCGGGGGTTGACCCATCTCAACCCCCTCGCCAGCCATGAAAGGACTAAGTTGGATTTGTAGGGGCCTTAATGATGTGCTCAACCCTACAATTCCTAAACTTAGGGCACTATTAAAATTTACTAAGTTTGATTTTATTTTTTTATCAGAAACAAAATGCAGTGCGTCCTCTGTAGCTAATCTCTTTAGATCGTTTGGTTTTTTGGATTATGATGGTTGGGATGCTGATGAATCTAAGGGTGGTCTTTGGGTAGGATGGAAGTCTAGCTCGCAATTTAATTGTATTAGCAGGAGTAATAATCTCCTTATTTTTCAAGTGAATCAATGTCAAGGAAAATTATGGTATTTGTGTTGTGTCTATGGTGATCCAAAATTCTCAAATCGTATGTGTGTATGGGAAGATGTTGGCAAGGAAATAAATAAGCTGAAGTATCCCTACCTGTTAGTTGGTGATTTCAATCAAGCAGAATACTTGTTTGACAAGTTAGGGGGAAATAAACTGATTAAAGGAGCTGATCATTTTATGGAATGGAAAAATATGAAAAGTTTAACGGATATCCTCTTTAAAGGACCAAGATTTACGTGGTGCAATAATAGAAAAGGATCGGAAAGAATTTATGAAATGCTAGATAAAGCTCTTGCATCGTCTGATTTCTTGAGAATTTTCCCAGATGTAGGAATTAAACACCTACCAATTCAACTATCGAATCACGCACCTATTATCCTAGATATGGAGTTGTATGCTAATAAGAAATGCAAGCATCTCTATAAGTTAGAAGCCTGGTGTTTTGAGTATGAAGAGGTGGTTAGCATTATTAAGAAATGTTGGGGGACAATAGGGGCGTCGGATTTTTTAAAGGGTGTTAGGAGAAACTTATCGAAGGTAAGGTCTGAACTACGAATATGGTCGAAAAACAAAAACGATAAATGGGGAAAGAATTGGTCAGATTTTGATGAAGTTCTTGAGAATAAGTTACTTGACATTGAAAAAGGGGGAAGTGTGGAGGATTATGATTAGGGTTGAGCAAAACCGGTTATCCGCTCCGGTTTGGAAAACCGGAGCGGTTAACCGGTTTTAAAAATCAATGTTTTTCAAAACCGGATCCGAACCGGATTTTTTCGGTTAACCGGTTTTTAAAAAATTTTAAAACCGAAATCGAAAACCGGTTTATCCGCACCGGTTTTCATAACCGGTTTTTCATCTTTTTTGGTAATAACCCTATTTAAGTTCAACTTCTTTATTGATTTGTTGACTTACTATTTTACTAATTTATGGAAACTTGAAAAATGAAATGGGAATTTGAGATTTTTGTTGTTTGGACCGACTGTTTGCTTGAAAAATGAGTTTTTTTTTTTTTTTTTTTCTAAAAAAAATAAACCGGTTCATAAACCGGTACCCGCTTTCAATTTTCTATGAACCGAATCCGCTCCGGTTTTTCATAAAAAAATCCGGTTCGGTTAACCGAACCGAAAAAAAACCGAAAATCCGGAGTCCATTTTTCGGTTTTCGGTTCGGTTTCGGTTAAAAAATTCGGTTCGGACTTTTTTGCTCAGCCCTAATTATGATAAGTGTCATAATAAGTTAAAGGAATTCTCTAAAGCTGCTTCGATTTTTTGGAGGCAGAGAGCTAAGGTTAAATGGACTCTGGAAGGAGATATATGCACAAAGTTTTTCTTTAATTGGGTGAAAGGTAGATCGGGGGTCAACTTTATTGCTGGTATAAAGAAGAATGATGGAAATTGGTCTTTTGATGTAGAGGATATGGGGGGTTGTTTCAAAACTCATTTTAAACACATCTTTAAAGTTAATGAACCCTATCAGTCTTTTGAGGAATTCATGAATTTATTCGCTTATCAATTTCGAAACTTAAAATTCAAACTTACAGAGGATGACAAAAATAACCTGGGAAGAGAGTTTTCTAAAGGCGAAGTTAGAAAAGCGGTCTTCCAACTTGGGCCCCTAAAATCCCCTGGCCCAGATGGGATTCCTGCTGTTTTTTATCAAAGGTACTCGCATATAATTAAAAAGGATATATGTGATGCTGTTATCGAGGCTCTTAATACAAGTATTATTCCGAGAGAGATTAACAAAACTTTCATTGTCCTTATACCAAAAGTACGGGGTCCGGAGAAAGTTTAAGATTTTAGACCTATTAGTCTCTGTAATGTCATTATGAAAATCATCTCGAAATGTATCGCGAACAGACTTAAACCTCTGATGCCCTTATTAGTGGATAAATTTCAGAATGGTTTTATCCCGGGTCGTAGCATCTCGGATAACATCCTTATTGCTCATGAAACTTTACTCACTATTAACAACAAGAAGGTGGGAAAAGAAGGTCTTTGTGCTATTAAGGCGGACATGAGCAAAGCCTATGAGAGGCTTAACTGGAACTTTATCCTGGCTGTGCTTATGGGTATTAATTTACCATCGAGCCTCATTAGTATCATGATGGAAATTATTAAATCTGTTTCGTACGATATACTGATCAATGGCTCGGTCTCTGGATCCTTCAATTCTAAATCAGGCATTCGTCAAGGTGATCCCTTGTCTCCCTATATATTTGCCTTATGCACAGAGGTACTGTCACAAATGTTATCCAAAGCGCAAAATTCAAAATTCATAAGGGGCATCAAAGTTTGCAAAGAAGCACAAGAACTCTCTCACCTTTTCTTTGCATATGACTCACTTTTCTTTGTCAAAGGTCATATAGAATTTGTTAAGAATGTGATTGGTATTATCCCTGAGTATTGTGAGGCATCCGGGCAAATCATTAATAGTGAGAAGTCGGCCATCATCTTTAGCCCAAATTGTACGTTGAACATGGTACAAGGTTCCTTATCGGCCACCAAATTCAAAGCTAAGAAAGATTTAGGTACCTATATGGGTCTTCCTACTGAAATTGGCGCCTCAAAAAGGGAATTCTTCGGGTCGATCATTGAGAAGGTGCGAAAACGATTATCTTCATGGAATATCCTTCTCCTTTCCTCTGCCGGTAGATTGACTTTGATACGCTCGGTCCTCTCATCATTATCTATATATTCTCTATCGGTATTTCGTATACCGGTAAGTGTAGCTTCAAAGATCAATTATTTGATTTTACATTTTTGGTGGGGCGGTCCGAAACGTAACAACTCAATTTCGTGGTGTAGCGGTAACTTCTTGAGTCTTCCAAAAGGAATGGGAGGTCTTGGCATCCGTATGATCTCAAGCTTTAACCAGGCTCTACTTGCTAAGCTAGCATGGAAGATTATTTCTGATCCCAACTGTCTGTTAAGGAATGTTGTTGGTAAAAAATATGGTATAAATAAATACTCGGATCCATATGCAATTTGGAAGAGTAGGACCAATAAGTCCTGGGGAGGTATAAGTGTATGCTGGGGTTTTAATTTGGTTAGGAAAAATTTAGCGTGGCACGCCTGGTAATCCTTCTAATTTGGATCTATGGAAAGAACATTGGATTGGGGGGTCGAGTCTTGAATCACTTTGCCCCGATATTAGAGGATCCCAATTGACTTCATTGGATGGAAATTTTGGTCTTTCCTTATCTAGGTTCCTCTCTCAGTCGGGTAATTGGAATGAAGATTGGATCAAATCTTTTTTTGGGGACACAGTGTTTAAAAATATTAGTGCTTTAACTGTTCCAAAGGAAGGGGAGATTGATCTACCCTACTGGAAGGGTACGAAATCGGGAGATTACTCAGTTAAAACTGGATATGCAAAATCTCTGGAGGAAAAGGTCATTATCAATTTGAAAGGGAAAGACACCCGAAGAGTTAACTCTGTTATTTCATCCTTTTGTAAAAAGACCCTTTGAAAGATCAAATTACCTCTTAAATTTAAAATTTTCGTGTGAAAAATTTTAACGCATTGCTTACCTATGGGGGTAGAGTTCAAAAGAAGGAATATTGTTTCAGATTACTTTTGCAGGCTTTGTGATAATGACTTTGAAAGTCTTGAATCAATGGAACATGTCTTCCGTGATTGCCCATTTGCTAGAGTAGTGTGGTTTGGAGGCCCACTAAACATCAAATCAAGATTTAATCATGACCTGGATGTGAGGTCTTGGTTAATTAATTGGATCTTTTTCTTTAGCAAAATTGATGGAGGAAGCGATGCCCAAGTTCTGGTCATACTTACTTTTTGGGAAATATGGCGAGCAAGAAATGAAAAGATGTTTAGAAATATATGTTCCCACCCGCAGGTTGTCATTAACAATATTATCAGAGAAGCTGATTTTTATATTTCTAGTTCCTGTGCAAAAATTTCTTTGATGAATGAGGTTGCGAGGGTCTGCCCGGAGAATCATCTTTCAAACAGAATAAAAAATGGTCATCTCTTTTGGGTTATGGGTAATCCTGGATGCGGGGTAAGGAAAAAAATTCAGTGTGATGCGGCTTGGTTTGAGGACCTTAGAGTTGGTGCTGGATGGATCTTGTGGGATGATTCGTTTACGAGCATTTCTTCCGGATCTTCAACTGCAAATGCCTTCACCCCAATTCAAGCGGAATGTTTTGCCTTTAAAGAAGCGTTAAAATGGGCTTTAGACAAGGATATCTTTCATTTAGATATTAGTACGGATTGTCTCAATTTAGTTTTGTGCTTTGCAGGGGTTGCCTCTGAACCAGTAGAGATCAAGACATTAATGAAGGATGTCCGTGACCTCTTTATGTTGTTTCATTGTCTTTCTATTAGTTTTTGTCCTAGAAGTTGTAATAAGATAGCCCATAATGTTGCCCGTAAGGCGGTGTTGGGCGATCCTTTATCTATCAAAAACAAAATTCACTTTATGCGACTTTTTATGATCCCTGTCAATTTAATAAGGGGTTTTTGTAAATATTACCTTCATCGTTTAGTTTGCTTTGACTGCCCAGGTTATTGCATGTTTTTGTCCGTTCTCTCTGATTCTTGTATTTTTGTTCGATGTCTTAATTCTTAAAATTATAAGGTTTGCAATGCTCTCATTTAATACTCCGAAGTCCAAATACTACTTACAAGTAACTGTAAAAACAAATACTACTTGCAAGTTAATTAAGGGCCGTTTGGTCTTTCTTAAGACGGTGACCAAGAGATAATTTGGAAAACCTGCCGAGTTTGGAACTCGTGACCAAGAGATGTGGTCAGTCAAAGTTTGTTTGGTAAAAAAAGACTGACATAAAAACACTCCTAGCCATGAAATCCAAATACGGCAATTTTTTTTTTCAAATCGTAATTCTCGGAAAGATGATCGATTTGAAAAACAATTCGTAGCTTTATGAACTCGTAAACACGAGTTATGGCTTCTTAAAGTTTTTCGGAACAAAAAATTGGGTATTTCGTGCAAAGTGTCAAACCTCGGGTGTACCGCGTGAATTTATGTATGGTGGATTGGTGGTACAAACTTCATCAATAATTTATATTTTCAAGGCCACAAGTGGTATAATTTGGTATATATTTGACTTGTCTTAAGTTTAAGAGTTAAGACGAATAATGCTCGTCTTAAATGAGAACTTGTGATTTAATGGTGAACTACGTTAACCTGTAATATTTGTGGTCCATTCTCCACTTTAGCCCTGTTCTTTTGGACTTAAAGTCACTCCCTTTAAGTTCAGTTCAGAATATACAAGTTCAATTCAGAACCGTTTAGCAAAATTAAGTTTAGTTTAGTTCAGCTTATATAAGTTCAGTTCTTATAAATTCAGTTCAGCTCCTATAATTTCAGCTCCTATAAGTTTATCTCAGAAAGTTTCAGAAACTTTAACCTAACTTATATTGAATTATTTATGTTAGACTTGTTAACAATTTACTAATTAAAATAAACATGATTTATAAAATAAGACAATCCCGTAAGACCATTGACATGGTTGTCGCGTACCCAAATCAAAGATAATTTACCCTAGACCATGTTAATAACATATGAATGTAATTAGGCAAGGGGTCGATCTCGGGGAGACGGGAGTTACTAAATAAGTTGTCACAGGCGAATTCTATCAAGGTCGGTTTGATTGATTGAGGTTAGTTTGGAAGTAAATGGTAAAGTTAAACAAATAACAACAATGAGTAACAAGATTATAAAGAAGAATCTACGGGATAAGGGTTTCACTTGTAAACTAGTATAAGAATATTGTCAAGAAAGGGGTAGTGAAGTCGATAATTGTTTAGGCCAAATGGTACTTCCTTGTCGGGATGAGTACTACTATATCATAGAATGGGTCCTAGCGGTCTTTCGATTCTTACTAGGTCGTCCTACTTTTCATGCTTTATCTAATTCCCTTCCCGTCTTTTGTTCTAAGGAAAAGAATTTAACAAGTAAAGTTTATCGATCGTAGCCTTTGATCAAAGACTAACTCATTATAAAGATGCTAATCTAACATACTTCCCCTACACCCTTGATTAATAAACTACTAACTCATTATTAAGATGAAACTATCTACTAACAAAGGTATAAACATAAACATGATAATACTAGCAAGAGGGAAATTGGATTGATAAAAGAAAAACAAGAGAATAGAAATTACCGATACTAAGGACTATAACTTGAATAAGAAAGTAAACTCTAAAGTAAACCAAGGCAAAGCTTGAATACTTACAACAAGATGCTTATAACCAAAGTAAACTAAGACTAAAACTATACTAAACTAATCTACAAAAAAGAGAAGAGAATTTGTTGTTGTGTAGATTGGATTGTGAAGTTGTGATTCTCAAAGCTAGCAAACCCCTCCTTTTATAGGCTCTAGAAACCGCGTGTCATCAATGTTGTACTTATGGGCAATAATGTCGAGTGAATAGGGGTATCTGAGGCGTATAAACACACAAAATAAGCCAACCCCGATCAGGTTTAGGTGTCCCCGATCGGGGACGTAGCTACCTCAACACACTGTGCTCATTTCTTCGCTTTTTCGCTTTGTATTCTTCTTTGTATGCATCCCCAAGCTTCAAGCCTGATAGGGGACGTGTATAAGGATCATTAGAGACTTATTTAAATCTTATAATTGTCTTTGATATTGTCCCCAAGGGATAGGGGTAGGAAACGGTTATCGAGCAAGCATAGTAAAACCGTCGTACCTTGTTCATTCTTGCTCGAAATGACTTAAAACTTGTTTGGTTTGACTTGAGACTTGTAAATCTTTATAGCACACTATCTTAAGCTCACGAACTCATCGATATTAGCTTCACCTTGCTCGACATTCATCAAAATGTAAGGATTTGACGTAGAAACGACCTAAATCGCTTCATATCCTACAAATGACATAAAGACAGAAGAATACTTCCAAAGAAGCAATTAGCTCTTAAAACCACTATAAATAGTGAATAATACCATGTAAATACGAGCTAGTATGAGGGATAAAAGGTATATAAATATTGGACACATCAAATTCACCCAAGCTAAACTCTTGCTTGTCCTCAAGCAAGCACGTAACAATAAACATGACAAGGACAAGGGCGACAAGCAGCAATCATTTTAACCAAATGCAAATACCATAAAGTAGCTTAGAAAGCACAATGAAACATATCCCGAAACAACATGGGAATAGGAAAAATGCAATACATGGGTGAGATTTACACGACAACGTAGCATAAAGGACATAACATGGACATTTCGACTCTTGCATGATCTTAATGACAATGGACTCTAACGGGACACTCATTCACTCAGAATATATGAACATGGCAATTTATATGTGACTGACACTCTCCTATCTACAACTCAAGAGAATGGGCCCGCAATCTAGTATGGTGGACATTCCAAATTCACAAGATAACGCTAAACATGATCATACGCATAAGAGAAGAAGCCAAGAAGACAAAGAAGAAGGCTAGGGATTATGGGTAAGAAGGTGGAAAAATGATTTTGGTTAGGTGGAACTAATGTCAAGCTAGCAACAACCAAATGTGTAAGGATGCTCATTCCGACCTCATACCATTCCCAAACTATAACAATCTAAGCCAAAAGCAACATATTGGCTCATTTACATTACAAATCAATAGAATTCTTCTCAAAACATTTTTTTTCTTTTTCTTTCAAACATAGAAGCAATTCTTTCTTCTTTTCTTCGTTTTCATCATTTTTTTATCCTCATCTTTTTTCTATAGAAGCTTATCTTTTTCATTGCATTTTTTCCTTTCTCATTCTTTTCCAACACAACATTCATCAAGACACAGAATCAGCAATCCCGGTATAACAAGCTCGCTTTAGCAATAAATCAAGAACATCCCAAAATCACAAGAACACCCTGACACAACTAGTATATCACTAGCTCAACAATGGTAGACAATGTTTTATGTAGCTAGAAAGGGTTTTTGTATTTGGGTAATATATGTAAGCACATCAAGTGAATGGCTTCAAAGTGCAAATCATGATAGCAAAACTAATACAAAATGGAACAAAGACCATACTTGTGTGTATAGATGTAACGCACACCAAGAGGAGAAACTACACACACCTAAATGTATGTAACTTACCAATGTCAAGATCAAGTCTACTATGTCCACATTTCATCCATCACCCACTATGTCAAGACATCCCCAAGTATGCAAAACCCGTCAAAAGTATGAATTATTAGCGCCAAAGCTACAATAAGGAAAATGCAAAGAAGGATAACATTATGCACAACACAAATGGGTGGACAACAACAAACAATTACTTTTCGAAAATTTTAAATTTTAAATTTTTTTTGGATTATTTTTTCAAATTTAGGAAAACAATAACAACTTAAAACTAGACTCACTAAATATTTCCTCCAAGCTAGAACGACACATTGTCCGCAATGTGTAAAACGAGGTTAAAGCGCAAAAAACACAAAGAAGAACAAACATCACCAGCAAGGGGATGGGGATCAAATCAACAAAATTAAATAAAGGAAAGAAGACATACAACCATGTAGAGGCTCCCCCAAGCTAGCTTGAGAATGAGGTAGTCCAATCCAAGCACCATAGTACGTACCTGCAATGGATAAGCTACTACAATTCTTGATTTAACTAAATGTCTTATTGTATTAACTATTACTTCAAAACCAAATTAAATTCTCCAAAAGCAATAGATTGTCTCAAAAACTTATATAAACACGGGTTGCCTCCCGTGAAGCGCAAGTTATAGTCTTGCTGGACTTCCACCATCTTCATCAATCATCCTTTATCGTCGAGCTCATCACCGTCCAAGCTCGATCTCCTTCATAGCTTTCTTCACACTTTCCATCCATTTTAGACTTTTCCTAGAATATCCCCTCCTAACACTCTTGGCAGTAGTGTTGTTAGCATCCATAACTGCATGACAATCAACACCAACATCTACCTCCAGAGAATCCGTCAGTAAGGATCTACGGTGTCAAGTAAATAACTCGACTCTTGCAAATTTCAGCTCATAAGGGTATTATTCATGCTAAAAGTCACTCGGTCATTGCCCACCTCCAAATTCAACTTCCCATTCTTGACATCAATCGCCGGTCCCGCGGTATGGAAAAATGGTCTACCCAAAATAATTGGGATTTGAGAATCCTCGACCATGTCAAGTCCTAGGAAGGCAACAGGAATGATAAACTTGCCAACTTTTACGAGCACATCTTCTAAAACACCCAAATGTTGGTTTAGAGAACAGTCCGCCATTTGCAAAGTAATATTTGTACATTTTAAAGCATCCATGTTAAGTTTTTCAAAAGCCAAAAGTGGCATGACACTTACACTAGCACCTAGGTCGCAAATGGCCTTATCTATGGTATATGTGCATATAGTGCAAGGAATAGAATAGCTATCAAGTTTTTATGTTTAGGTGAACTTATTTTGTAAGAGTGCACTACACGCTTAAGTGAAAGCTACAGTCTCTACCTCATCGAAGGATCGCTCGTTTTTGAGGATTTCTTTGAAAAATTTTGAATAAGAGGGGACTTGGGAAAGCAATTCGGTAAAAGGGATTGTTACCAGTAAATCCTTCACAATATCCACGAACTTAAACTTTGTTTTTCCTTGTGATTCACCGATCTTTGAGGAAAAGAGCACTTGGATCTTGATCGGAGGTTCGGGCTCATTCACTTTGATCTTGGGCATCTTATCATCAACATCAACCATTATGGGCTCCTCTCTTGCCTTACCACTCTTTTTAGCACCTCCCCCAAGCTTCGAATCTTGCTTGACCAGCTTATTATCCATGGGCATGAAAGGTGATGAGTCGTAATTATATAAATGTTTATGCCTTCCCTTAGTCACTTTTATGATGGTTTTGTTCTTATTTATATGATTAGATGCCGTTATATGTTAGAATGTCGATAGCCCCGCTTTTGTGTGCTATTGTATAGATTTGGTGCGATTTGGATGCATTGGATCCGTTGCAAAGCGAAATGGACTCGAGATTTGGAGAATTTATGCCTGAAATGGAGACCAAGAAATAAACAAGAAGGAATGTCAAAGAAATTAGTTGGAAAGACCAAACAAATGTTAAGCGAGAAGAAAGAATAGTTGCTTGCACAAGTGTCAACTTCAAATTTGAATACCTTGCGTTATGCAAGTTGTATAAAGAAGATTCAAATTGAAAAAGAAAGATCTTTCTCTTAGCTTTCCAATGATTTCACATGTCGAATTCCGATAAGTAACAAAGAAATGGCAGCTGTTTGAAAGTTAATTCGCAAAGCTGAGAAGTACCACGAACACTCGATCGAGTGCACCAATACTCGATCGAGTGTTTGTAAGACGAAGAATTTTCCTAAAATTTATTTAAAATCGGATTATTGTGTAATATAAATAGAAAACTCGTCCCTTGTTGTTTCTAATGCTTTTTATTACGTTAGAACTCTTAGAAAACTTCAGAAATATTTTTATTGCTACTAGGGTTATCCCAAGAACACTGTTCCTTTCAATTCAACTTTTATTCAGTATTTTACTAATCTTCCTTTTTTATTTAATTAATTAGCATTAGATCTTTAATTATTACTCGTTCATCTTTCATATATTGTTAATCATGTTTACTTCCTTTATTGTTGTTATTAGTTTATATATTATGAGTACCTAAACCTTTAATCTAGGGTTAAAGGGGATCTAGGATGTTAGAAGGGGGTAGTTAAATCATATGGTTGTGTTTTGATTGTTGTTTTAATTATAGTAGATTGATTTTAGCCCAAATTAATTAACTAGTATCGGTTATTAGGATTTTCACCGACCGGGTTAAGACTCATATAGGCTACGCTATCTAATAGAATAAGTTTAATGATAGCGACCACATGTTAGACTTAGATCTAACGGGCATAATTGAATCGACTAATCTTGTGACCTTAGGCAATTAGATTGACCTTTTAATTGATTAAATTCCTTCCCTAGATAACATTCTAGTGAAACCAATCCCTAAATCTTTTAATCTTATTGATCATCTTTATTATTATTGTAATTAGTTTTAAATCAAAACCCCAGAAACTGTTACTTTAAGAGGAACTTAGTTTTTAACAAATAGAGTTTTACCGCCTCCCTGTGGATTCGATACTCTACTTACCGCTGACTATTATTTAGCATTGAGTGAGGATTTACTTTGATTTAGGGGACACGACTTTACCCTTATCAAAAGGTCCATCATAATGCTTACCACTTCTCGAAGAAATGACATTATAAGTTTCATAGAGTTGTGAACCTTGAGGAGGTAATATGCCTTGTTGTCTATGAGCATTGGATGTGGCAAGTTGAGCAATTTGAGTTTCCAACATATTAATGGCCGCATCTTTGGCTTGATCACTCTTTTAGAATTGGGCCATCATAGTGTATTGTCTTTGAGCTATTTGGAGAATTATGGCCTATAGTTTGCTCACCCCTTGGTCACCTTGTTGAGAAGTGGCATAACACTGGAATCATGGCCTCTAGTTTGCTTAGATGTCAATGGCATAGCACAAGAATTGCTATATTGAGAATCATGAATCGCCATGGACTCAATGGTGGCATGAGCAATTTACACATCAATTTGATCAAATCTTCCTTTGTTGTCGGAATCTAAGATACGTCGGGACTGGACACAACACCCATTATAGAAGGTTATGACAAGAATACATGGATCCAACCCATTATGAGGAAACTCCCTTTGTATCTCTTTGCACTTCACTCATGCCTTAAATAAACTCTCATCTCCCCTTTTGTCGAAAACCGGTGGTTTGGCTTCTAAGAAGGGCGGTCTTTTCCGGAGGGAAGTACTTTTTGATATAAGATAAAAGCCAATCTACTCCAATCAGTGATGCCTAAGGATAATTTGTCAAGGATTTTTATCCATAACTTAGCCTTGCCCTTCAAAGAGAACGTGAATAGGATCTCCCGAATCTGATCCTGTGTGACACCCGTTTGCCTAATGGTTGAGAAATCGTCACAAAAGCTTTGTATGTGCAAGTCGGGAACTTCAGTTGGGCTCCCACTAAATTGGCTCCTCTCAATAAGAGTAATGAAAGCCGGCTTGATCTCAAAGTCGGTGGCTTCAATTTGGGGACTAGGAATACCCCTAGGAATCATAGCCACGATGGGTTTACAGTGATTGAAGAGTCGTACCATCTTCTTGGTTGGAGGAGGAGAAATTGATGGTGAGATATCCTTCTCTTCAGGTGATTTATATGTGGCCCGATTATGGTTCAAGCTCTCACAAGTAGAGGCTTGAGAAAGCTCCATGAAGTAATTTAGCTTTCTATTGAAAGTTCTCTCAGGCTCGGGATCAGATGGAATTGGCTCACCAAAACGAGCCTACGCATAAGGCTAAAAACTACAAGAAAATGGTAAGAGAGGTCCCAAGGAACAAGTGTTCCTCGAGACAAATAAAAACAAGATAGAAATCGACAACTAAAAAGCAAACAAAACCGTGCTCCGGGGCAACGACGCCAAAATTTAACAGGGTTATCGCGTATCCAAATCAAATATAATTTACCCTAGACCATGCTAATAACATATGAATGTAATTAGGGAAGTAAGTAGGGGTGTTCATTCGCGGTTCGGTTAACCGAACCGCGAAATTAACCGGTTAACCGCCCAACCGGTTCGGCTAAATGACGAACCGTAACCGAACCGTTTGCTGCGGTTATTTTCGGTTCGGTGCACCGGTTGAACTGGTTCGGTTAGACCGGTTAACCGAAACCGTTGCATTATCGGATTTTTTTTCCCAAATAGAAACTTTCCTCTATTTTTTTTTTTTATCATTGACATATTTTAATGGTGAATATAGTAATACTCTACAAGATAAACATAATATAAAAAAAATTAAAGATAAAATAATAGGAAGAGTTAACTATTGAACGTAAGACAACGTAATTCAATAATAGAATGATGAATAGTGATTGAGGATGATGGTGGTTGGGTGTCAGAATAAGGGTGAAATGTAAGGTATGAGAGTTTGAGTGCAAAAATAAGGGTAATTATTAGTTTTGGGCTAGCCAAATAATATTTTGCTATGGGTAATAATGTCACGGTTCGGTTTCGGTTAACCGCGGTTATGAAAATCTGAACCGTAACCGAACCGTTCGTAAGTAAAAATGAACCGGTTCGGTTAACCGAACCGTTTTTGTGTTTCGGTTTGGTTAACCGAACCTAAAAAAAATGCGGTTTTCGGTTTTTTCGGTTCGGTTTTTGTGGTTCGGTTAATTATGAACACCCCTAGAAGAAAGTGGCCGATCTCTGGGAGACGGGAGTTACTAAATAAGTTGTCATGGGTGAATTTTATCAAAATCGGTTTTACATGTAAACTAGTATAATAATATTGTCAAGAAAGGGGTAGTGAAGTCGATAATTGTTTAGGCCAAATGGTACTTCATTGTCGAGATGAGTACTACTATACCAGAGAATGGGTCCTAGCGGTCTTTCGATTCTTACTAGGCCGTCCTGCTATTCATGCTTTGTCTAATTTTCTTCCCGCCTTTCGTTCTAAAGAAAAGAATTTAACAAGTATAGTCTATCAATTGTGCCCTTTGATGAAAGACTAACAAATTATACAAGCATGGAATAAAAACAATAATAACCTTCACATAACCCAATTCAACAATAAGAAATGCTAATCTAACATGCTTCCCCTACACCCCAGATTAATAAACTACTAGCTCATAACATAGATGAAACTACCTACTAACAAATGTATAAACATAAACATGATAATACTATAGCAAGAGGGAAATTGGATTGATTAAAGAAAAACAAGAGAATAAAAATTATCGATACTAAGGAATATAACTTGAATAAGAAAGGAAACTCTAAAGTAAACTCAAGACAAAGCTTGAATTATTACAACAAGATGTTTATAACAAAAGTAAACTAAGACTAAAACTATATTAAACTAATCGAAGAAGAAGAGAAGAGAAGTTGTTGTGTATATTGGATTGTGAAGTTGTGATTCTCAAAGCTAGCAAACCCCTCTTTTGTAGGCTCTAGAAACTACGTGTCATCAATGTTGCACTTATGGGAAATAATTTCAAGCGAATAGGGGTATGTGAGGCGTCTAAACTCATAGAATAAGTGGGAAGCAGCTATCTCAGCACACTTTGATCATTTCTTCGCTTTTTCGATTTGTATTCTTCTTTGTACGCATCCCCAAGATTCAACCCCGATAGGGGACATGTATAAGCATCATTAGAGACCTATTTAAAACTTATAATTTTCTTTGATCTTGTCCCCAAGGGATAGGGGCTGGAAACGGTTATCGAGCAAGCATAGTAAAACTGTCGTAACTTGTTCATTCTTGCTCGGAATGACTTGAAACTTGTTTCCTTTGACTTGGGACTTGTAAATATTCATAGCACACCATCTTAAGCTCACCTACTCGTCGATATTTTCTTCACCTTTCTCGGTATTCATTCAAATGTAAGGATTTGACGTAGAAACGACCCAAAATCGCTTCATATCCAACAAATGACATAAAGACGCAAGAATACTTTCAAAGAAGCATTTAACTCTTAAAACCACTATAAATAATGAATAATAACATGTAAATACAAGCTAATATGAGGGATAAAAGTATATAAATACTAGTTTTAAACCCGTGCAAATTGCACGGGTTTGTTGTTTTAGATTTTGTTATTTTCAAATTAAATAAAAAAGAGTAAATTAATAATTATTTTCTTATAAGTTTCACTTTTCTAAATTTACTCATTTATAAGTTGTTTTACTAAAATTACTCCGTTGAATATCACTTTTATCAAAAATTGCTTCAAAACTCCAATTTAAGTTACATATTTCGTCTGTTTTTGAACTCCCCCTCTATTTGTCTACATAGTTTTACCTTTCAAATTATAGATTGACAAATGCACAAATGAAATAAGTTCAAAAAAAGTGATCTTTAAGGGAGTAATTTTTGCAAAACAACCTATAAGGGAGTAAATTTAGAAAAGTAAAACTTATAAGGAAGTAATTATTAATTTACTCAATAAAAAATAACAGTTAGATTTTAATACCATGTTTAGGATTTTTGATTTGTATAATAATTTCATTTGTAATAAGCGACTTGTCCATGACAAAGTAAAAAAACTATGGTAATATTAACAATATAATTTGTAGTCGAAATATCAAAACATAAATCTTAAAACTTGTAAGTATAATATTCAAAATATATAAACACATTCGGTCAATGGATACGATTGTTACATGTAAAATTTTGTGCTCTTGCATTGGATACATATTTAAATTGATTCTTATCCTCTCCACAGATAATTGTTATACCATATTGTGTACTCGTACAAAGTACTTGTTGTATGAATAATTTTAAAAATATAATAACTTATAATACAAACGTTACCGTTTTTGTGAAATATATCATGAAATTTCAATAAACTTATTAGGTGGTGAAAAGTATAATTAGACACGGAATTAGATAAGGGCCTTGTATTCAATTCATACTGCTTTTGTATTTCCATTATTATTGGCATAAGTAAATAAGGCCCTTATACTATCAATTCATACCGTCGACATATTCATATCGTATATTTATTAAAAAATTATAGTGTATAATATTTGTAAGAAATTGAATATGGATTTGATTCTGAACCCGCTTTTACAAACCCGAAATACTCGACATGTATCTTACTTGGACCGAAAAAGATCAAACCTGTAACCCGTCTAATCAACCCGTTTGAAAGGTTGGGATATTTATGAGGGAATTTTATCAAATCTCTATTTCCATTGTCAATAATAATTAGTTAGTCTCCGTCTTATCATTAAAATTGGTCTAGTATCATTCCACTTATGCATGCAAGTCAAATTTGTTGTTTTTTCTATACATTCTGATTTTGTCTAATTTATACCCGTCTTAAATAAGATATTTGTGATCAATAAGAGTGTGTATGCGACCATTCAAGTACTCTTATTGCAGTTAGTCTTGCTTAAGGCGGGCTTCTGTCTTAAACTTTATACAGGTCAAATACTACCACTTTGTGGTAATAAGAACATTTTTTACGTATTTTTTAGGCAATAAATTGGGTAATTTAGTATATATTTGACCATCTTAAACTTAAGACGGATAGTGACCGTCTTACATGAAACTGACATGCCATAAGAAATAATTATACCAAATTCTCCTCTTGGCCCATATTAAAATTAAAATTTCTAGGATAACCCATGGTCTCACGTGTAACCCTTATGCGTATACCAAGCCCAACTGCCCAAGACGTCTCAATATTCCGGACTTTTCATTTATATATATATATATATATATATATATATATATATATATATATATATATATATAAATTGCATCCGGTGAGTACACATATATTAGGTGAGTACGTCCCGTGAATAAGGACCATTAGATCTTATGATGAATCTCCCATAATATAACTTTCATATAAATACCTCAATTACCAGCTATGTTCATCATAATTGATATTCACTTTCTCTCTCTAAATTACATCTCTCTAGCTCTCCTTCTGCTATGTTATACGTCTTCATCAGTTCTTCTGCTCCTGCAAATTAAACCTCACTAATTCAATTTCTGATTCATTCAATTTCTTCTTCAATCATCAGCAATTTCCACAAATTAATTCAATCGCAAATTTATCAGCAATTGACTCTCAATTCAATTTTCAATTTTGCACGACTTTTTGTTTCCTCGTTTTGCATGTCAATTTCCGCTCCTTATTTCCGTCCTATTTGATCTTGCTTTCATATTTACTGTTCTTAATTTCTTCATTACTACAATGGCGACAAATTATAGCGAATTCCCCTTACCTACAGGTATATTCCTTCCTCACTTCCTTCCGCTCTTATTTTCAATTTCTTGATTTTTTGTTAGTTTCTTTTTAAATGATCACTGTCATGATTTCGCAGTTTAGGACGTTTCTTAATTTTCGTTACTTTGCTTTTCAATTTTATCACGGTTTTGTTCAATCGAATTCGCAGTTTGTTGCTTTTCACATCACACTGTTACACGTTTATCAAACACTTTCTAAATATGAATTTTCTTTACACTTCCGCTTTCGTGCCATCTGTATCCTGTTTCTTTTTCCGCCTTTAATAGTAACATTGTTACTGTATTATGTCTACCAGTTCATTACCATACTGTTACTGTATCGTTGTTGCTGTAAAACACTGCTACCTATAATGTTTCCACTTGCGCAACATATTGTCTTACTGTCTCAGTGTTACTGTACCATTGTTACTATACCAACACCGCTGTATTATCAGTTATTTGTTGTTCTATTTTCACACCTTTTGCGTTTTTACATGGACAATAATCTTTTATTTTCCCTTTTGCCTTACAGAGTCCACCAGTGTCAATACAGTCCATTCGACACCAATCGTACAACACGATCACACTGCCCAATCAGATAATCAACTTGTTCTCTCTCATACTACTAAGGGAAGCGAGCAATGGATTAGAGTAGTTGAGAGTAAGTTCACTCCAACAGTTGGTACAATCTTCCCCTCACTTGAGGCAGGTATAGAGTTCTATAATGTTTATGCTCGAGCATGTGGATTTACCCCTAGGCTGTACACTGCCAAAACTATTAGAGGTGGTACAACATACTAGAAATTCATTGTCTGCAATTGTCAAGGGTTCAGGGGAAATAAACAAAGGCTACGTTATGACACTGTCAATGACGACAGTAATGGTGAGTCTGTTAAACGGAAAGTCAAGATTACTAGGATTGGCTGCAAAACAGCTTTAAGATTTGCACTTGTTGCTGGGCTTACGGGTCCTGCTATAATTGACGAGTTTCGTCAATGTCATAATCATCGGCTGACCTCCGTTTCTAATCGAGATTTGGAAAAGCTTTCAAGATAACTTGACATATTCCAGAAGCAACTTATTCTGGACAATTCAAAACTGAATATTGGGGCTACCAAGACTTTTGCAATGTGTAAAGAGTTTGCGAAGGGGTACGAAAATATCGGTGCTACCGTGACTGATTTCAAAAACTTCCAGCGAGACATCAAATGCTATATAGGGCAAAGAGATGCTGATCTCTTCCTTTCTCGTCTTCAAAAGCTACAAGCCACTGGAAAAGGATTTTACTTTGCATATCAAGCTGATGCATCAAACTGCCTGTCAAGGGTTTTTTGGGCTGATTCAATTGCAGTGCGGAACTACTCACGATTTGGGGATGCCGTTAGTTTTGATCCCACCTACGGCACAAATAAGTATTCCATGGTGTTTACACCATTCACCGGAGTTGATCACCACAGAAAATCAATCTTCTTTGGTGCATGTTTGCTGACAGATGAAAGTGAAGATTCCTTCACATGGACTTTTCAGCATTTTATGAATGCAATGGGTCACAAGGAGCCCCAATTCATTATCACTGATCAGTGTCTTGGAATAAAAAATGTTGTCCCTGCTGTTTTCAAAAACGCTCGCCATCGTTACTGTATGTGGCATTTAACTGAAAAGGTCACAGACAAGGTGGGTTCAGCTCTTTGCAAAGACATTGACTTCTTGTCCCGCTTCAATTATGTGGTGTGGGACTCTGATTTGGACCCATCATAGTTTGAGGAGAAATGGCACCTCCTTATTTCAGATTTCAATCTGCAAGACAACAAATGGCTTAAAACAATGTTCGACGAACGACATCATTGGATCCCTGCCTACCATCGTGACATTCTGATGGGCTGCATATTAGGAACAACACAGAGATCTGAGAGCGCCAATTCATTTTTTAAGCGATATGAGAATCACTTTGGCACCCTCGTTGAATTCTGGATGCGGTTCAAAACTGCCATGGACCAACAACGGTACAATCAAAGGTGTGCTGACCATGATAGTGACCATTCATTCCGTGTCACGGAAACGAAGATACGGTTAGAAAAACATGCTGCTGTTGTCTACACACACTCTGTGTTCTACGTGTTTCAAGAGGAAATAAAGTCTTCTATAACATGTGGTGTAAGTGACTTTGCAAAGGAGGGCGATGTAAGGATAATTGGTGTCGAAGATGCTGAAACAAACAAAACTTATCTGGTTAAATTCAATTTTTCAACCACAGATACTACCTGCACTTGTAAACTTTTCGAAAGAACCGGATTACTTTGCAGACATATTATCTGGGCATACACCGAGAAAGGAATTAATCAAATCCCAAGCAAGTACATACATATTAGGTCGTTGGACGAAGAATTCTCATTCACCTAACAGGTTTGCATCTAATATTATTATTCCTTACAGTAACATGTTACAAATTCTCAATGTTACAGTTTCATTTCCCCGTCTAATGTTATTATTCCTTACAGTAACATGTTACCTTAAACAAATATTTATTGTTTCAAATACAGGTTTGATTCGAATGGGAATATCATCGAGGATTCTGATATGGCTCACTCTGGTAAGACTAATTTGTGGAATCTTTGGGCAGAATTCAATGCAACAGTTACCGTTCTCAATACTTTGGAATATGATCACATGGATGAGTTAGCTACACTTCTTGTTGAGTTCCGGGAGAAATTCTCGCACAATGTTCCTCAACTTACAAAAAAACAAGAAATTGAGATGTTGTTGGGTTGCACTGCCTCATCCGAGATAACTGTTCTGCCACTAATAAAAGCACACAACAAGGGTAGCGGAAAAAGATTGACCTCGGCAAAAGAACAATCCATTGCAAAGGCAGCAAAACCAAAGAGACTGTGTGCGTACTGCAATAAAAAATCTGACCATGACAAGAGAACTTGTCCTCTTCGCATTGCTGGTGAAGCTGCAGCAAAATCAACTACAACAAAGAAGTAGTACAATACTGTAACGCTGTTACGGTTAAGATGTTACAGTTCACCTTGTTACAGTTACTTACGATTGAATAAATTGACTTTGGAACAATGTAGTTCTGTTCAACTGCAGTACACGCTGTTAAAGACTCATATATTTTTCTACGTACCAAGATTTGTTACAGTAATAATATCAGTTTTCTCGTCTACGTTCATATTATCTACAACATAGCAATTTTCTGAAGTTTAACATAATTTTTTTTATCAATGTGCACAGTAACAATATCACTTTTACCACTAGTTACCATCATAAGGAAAAGGGTTTAGGGTTGGATTAGGCGGCTCCGCGAAGCGGTGCGAAGCGGTGAAGCCTAATCCAACCCTAAACCCTTTCCATCCTCTTTTTAGGTGAGTCATTACCCTCTTTTAATGTCGGCCACGACAGGGTATCACTCGTCCCCTCCTAGGGTTTAGTTTTGGCTTTTGCATTACGAATTACTATCATAAGGAAAAGGGTTTAGGGTTGGATTAGGCGGCTCCGCGAAGAGGTGACGCCTAATCAACCCTAAAACCTTTTCTGTCCTCTTTTTAGGTGAGTCATTACCCTCTTTTAATGTCGGCCACGACAGGGTATCACTCGTCCCCTCCTAGGGTTTAGTTTTGGCTTTTGCATTACGAATTAATATCATAAGAAAAAGGGTTTGGGGTTGGATCACGCCTAATCCAACCCTAAACCCTTTTCCGTCCTCTTTTTAGGTTAGTCATTACCCTATTTTAATGTCGGCCACGACAGGGTATCACTCGTCCCCTCCTAGGGTTTAGTTTTGGCTTTTGTATTACGAATTACTATTATAAGGAAAACGGTTTAGGGTTGGATTAGACGGCTCCGCGAAGCGGTGACGCCTAATCCAAACCTAAACCCTTTTCCGTTCTCATCATAAGGAAAAGGGTTTAGGGTTGGATTAGGCGGCTCCGCGAAGCGGTGACGCCTAATCCAACCATAAACCCTTTTCCGTCCTCTTTTTAGGTTAGTCATTACCCTCTTTTAAAGTCGGCCACGACAGGGTATCACTCATCCCCTCCTAGGGTTTAGTTTTGGCTTTTGCATTACGAATTACTATTAAAAGGAAAAGGGTTTAGGGTTGGATTAGGCGGCTCCGCGAAGCGGTGATGCCTAATCCAACCCTAAACCCTTTTCCGTCCCAATCATAAGGAAAAGGGTTTAGGGTTGGATTAGGCGGCTCCGCGAAGCGGTGACGCCTAATCCAACCCTAAACCCTTTTCCGTCCTCTTTTTAGGTTTGTCATTACCCTCTTTTAAAGTCGGCCACGCCAGGGTATCACTCGTCCCCTCCTAGGGTTTAGTTTTGGCTTTTGCATTATGAATTACTATTATAAGGAAAAGGGTTTAGGGTTGGATTAGGCGGCTCCGCGAAGCGGTGACGCCTAATCCAACCCTAAACCCTTTTCCGTCCTTTTTTTAGGTTAGTCATTTCCCTCTTTTAATGTCGGCCACGACAGGGTATCACTCGTCCCCTCTTAGGGTTTAGTTTTGGCTTTTGCATTACGAATTACTATTATAAGGAAAATGGTTTAGGGTTGGATTAGGCGGCTCCGCGAAGCGGTGACGCCTAATCCGACCCTAAACCCTTTTCCGTTCCGTTTTAAATACGATGTTCCCCTCTTAAATGAACGACAATATTTAACAAATGACTGTACCATCTTTATACTAATGTTTGTTCTCTTTAGGATAGTTTGCTTTTAAATGCGACGTTGCAGTCTTAAATGTTGATATTGTATCGCGCCTACTATTTATGTATTACTGTAACTGGCACTTCATTAGTGTTTCTTTTTCATAAGTTCTCGCACAATCAATATTAGCATTAATCTGATTAATAAAAAAAAAAGCAAATTTCATTACTTAGGAAATTACAACATTACTTGGAACATAAAATGAAATTACAAACAAACAAAAGAAACATAGTTTTTTACTTGGAACATAAAATGAAATAAGCCCTTAGCCTTACTTAACCCTAAAACTGTAACAACATTACTTAGGCCCTTTTGGGGCGTTTGTTGACAGGACCATGGACACTGCTTTCACCTTCTAGCAGTTCTTCCTTAAGACTTTTTTTGTAACCCTCCATCATTTCCATAGCCTTCACAACCACATGCCAATCTACATAAATGGAAGGGTTGGCTTTAGTATATGCCTCCCTTAAAGCAGTAACACCTAGAAGAAACTGGCGATCCATATCAGCTTCGTTGTATTTGTTGTCTTTTGCTATTTCTAGTTGCCTAGCAATAGAGACTTTCTCAGCCTCCAAAAATTTCAGATGCGCTTCATTATCTTCATTCTTTCTTTTCATCTGCTCGAATTTTTGGTAAAGCGCTTCTTCACGTTCTTCAATTTCTTCTAGCCTAGCAAGGGCTGGGATAAGTTCCTCATGAAATGCATCTCTTTGACCAACTGCTTCTTTTAGGTCGAATTGGGTATCTGCAAGCATTTTCTGTATCTGATCCATTTTTTGGACGCCTTCTTTCTGCATCAGTGAACACAAAATAAATTATAAAAAACATAACTGTAGCATTGTTACTAAAGTAACGCCATTACAGTAATATTAAAACGATTAAAACAGTTAGCAAGGTTATTAAAACAGTTAGACACGATTAAAACGATTAAATAAGAGTCATTAAACAGTTAGCAAGGTAAATTAGTGCATATAAGGCACTCGAAATATTTTAACTAAAAGAACAAAAAAAAGAATGGAAACCTTTGCAAGTAAGGAAAACTTCTTGTTTCTTTTTTTGGCTTTATTTCTTTTTTTAGAGGAATGTTAAAAAACTGAAAACTTATGAGTGTATTTATAGTGTTTTTGGAATATAAACAGTTTTGTTTTGTAATTCAAATGGTTAACCTTTCAATAAACTGTTCATCTTACCTTCTCCACGTTGCAATTAACTGCTCATGTTTCAATTAACTGCTCTCCACGTTGCATTTAAACTGCTATTCACAATGATTAAAAAAAAAATAAACTGACAGTTACAGTATTACGTGCACGCTACTGTAACTGTCACATTGATACAGTAACATGAATCATTATAATTTAGAACAAATCTCTAATACGTATTTTAAATACACCTGATCTTCAGTTAACAAGTCACCCAAATATTTCTTAATCTTAGCACTTTTAATTGAGATGATAACTTGTTGTGCAACCAACAAAAACAAAATACTGTAATTGCGTTTTAACAAACACAAATACTACTATATTAAAATCATTGTCACATACATAAGGTTTTACAGCTACTGTAACAGTGTTACATAGACACTATTACAAGCATACTGTAAAAAAGACACAAGGTTCATAATGAAAATACAGCAACGTAGTAATAGTTTTACATTCACATTGTTCATAATAAAAACACAACATCATCACTTGTTTATGAATCTAGGACGAAGGATAGGCAACTCGGTGTTGATCTTTTTCGGTGCCTCCTGAACCTCTTCATCTCTGTCCTCCTGTTCATCTTCAGTTGTGTTACCTTTCTTTTCTTTAAGAGCTTTTCTCCTTACTTGTAGGTCAGGCCAAATAATCTTCTTTTTTCCCTTGAAAACCTGCACAGCTTCCAACAACTCTGTCCTTATTTCATTGATGTCAGCTAATAGCAAACACCCAACTATTTGTGCACAATATGCCCGGCGAGCTAACTTGCTTTCAAGTTTAAATCGAAACGTCAGTCCCATAAAGTTGGCAACAGTCATCATAAGGAAACATGCCGACTCTTCATCATTGGAAATCTGTGACTGCCACTCAAACTTAACATTTACAACATCGAAATGGATCAAATCTTCTACCCTCTGGTCGCCATTACTGTCCATATAGTCAACTAAGCAAGAAGTCTGAAAACAAAAAAAAGTCCATCAAATTTTTACGGTGTAAAACCGTTACCTTAAAAATTTATTGAAAAAATAAGGCAAAATTCTCAATGGACTTACTACTGCCTTTGCAATCTGATAAGTTTTCGAGGACTCCCATTCTGCATATGATTGATTGTCGAGGACACTGACCTCATCATTAACAAAGTTAATACAGACGCAAAAGTAGTGATTGTCGGCTTTACAAGGAAAGAAAATGAGGTCAGCGTCAAGTATGCCAGTTACCCTGTTTGACAACTTTAAAAAATTCTCCCAATATTCATACAATTCTGTTACCAGTTCTTCTGGGTCACTTTCCTCTTGCATCACAGCATTTAAAAGATTCTGTATCACAAAACAGAGATTATTTGAAGTTGTTACACCATATTTTCGAATTGGCTTGAACAAAACGTGTTAAACGAAAGGCTTACCATGTGAAGTATTCCAAAGTACAGTGAAACTGGAGCCTTCACGCGCGAGCGTGTTCTGCTGTACTTAATTTGATTTAAGAGGAGAGACCAACATTCTACCACAATCTCCTTTGTATGAAATTTTGGTTGTACCGAGAGGAGATCTTCTCTTGTTAACTTCATTGTTCCTCTAAAGACAGCGAGGGTTTCACTGTTACATCATAGACGAGATAAGTCAATATTCTACATAGTCAAAAGGGTTACCGTCACAGTGTAACAGTATCAGTGTTACAGTAACAACATTGCAACTGGTGGATTTTAAGCTAAAGTAATAGTCCACAATTAAAAAATACTTGATACCTTTTCTCCGGATAGTCATCATTGATGAATGCATAATCAAGTACCTCCCTTCTGAGATTAGATGTGGTCGACAATAGTGTCTGATTTATTCTCATAAATTCAGACACTAGGAATAAGTCATTGTCAATAGGACCACAGTGTAGAGAACATCCCATATCAGCATCATCAAGGGATTTCATTTTTACCTCCTCGCCTACTTCAGGTAATTTAAAAGTAACTTTCTTTTTCGAGGGTTTATGAGCAACCGACTTCTTCCTCACCCCCTTGATACATGAACGAATCTCCTTCTCACCATGTTCCTCCTTTGCCAACATAACTGCTGCTTCAACTGTCTCTAGAGCCAACAACATCACCTCTTCCTCCTTCCTTTGGTGCAGCAGTTTTTCCTTCAACTCCCCCTTTGTTTTATTGAATTCTAAAATTTTAGTGAGAACGTCATCCCGCGATTCGTTCAAGTCACTAAGGACCAGTGTCGCACATATTTCAGCACGGTACAGTATTCTTTGTTGTGCGTCATTCAGGCCACAATCAAAGACTGTCCCCGTGTAGAACATCATGTGCAACATCATGAAGCAGCCGCAGTCCACGTTATAGTCATTGTTCTGCCATTTGAACTTGACGTTCTGAATTGGGTAACTTTCCACTTCAGAACCTTTTTCAATACCAAGCTGGATCAAAAACTTGCCCATAATATTTGTCTAACATAAAAAAGTAACATCGTTACTGTAGTGACTGTTTAAATCATTTAAGTCAATAATTAGTATAAAAGTAGAGGAGACTTACAGCTATCCTTGCCATCTTTACTTTTCGCGACCTGGCATAGTACTGTTTGTTGTCGAGATAATCAACCTTCTTTGAAATGAAATTTATACAAGCACAAAAAAAGTGCTTCTCAAGGATGAGAGGAATGAAGATCTGCAATGACATGTATTAGATAAACAGTTTCATACTCTTTTCAGACTGAGAAAAGAAAAAAATATTATCTGTAACACTGTTACCATTTCACTGTCAAAATGGAGTGGATTCATGCACATTTTGCTCCAGTGTTTGAAGGACTGCAAAACTTCTTCTCGCAAATATGTCACACTAACATTTTTTGGAGCAAGTAAACTCTCCAAGGGTCTCTAAAAAAATAGATGCACACATTAAAGTAAGCATCGATAAATTCAATTTTACCAGAGTTGTTAGTAATAACTTACGGCATGGTTCAGGCCCAAGAATATCCTGGAAGGTCTATCACTTGCTAACTTCCGAAATGTCATTTCATTTAGCATGACTGACCAACATTCAATCACATGTGTAACTATAAGATTTGAAGGAGCTAATGACATTATATCTTCCCTTGATAAGAAGTTATTTAATCCATAGGTAGCCAGCCTTTGCCTGTTATATAAATTGGAAGATTATTCACCAAAATCTTTTTAAAGAGTAACGATGTTACAGTAACGTTATTACAGTAACGATGTAGCGTAAAAACTCCTTAAAAACAAAAGTAAATTTAATACTGTAACATATTCAATAAAGCCTTGCGTTGTAAATAAATAAACAGACAACTTACGACTTTTCCAGGTCATCATCATCGTGAAGGAAACAATAATCAATTATTTCCTTCCTTAACGAAAGCACAGGCTCCATCAACTGCTCATGCTCAATCATAGTGCTGGACACGAGTATTAGATCCAATGTCGGTTCACCACAATCTAATGTGCAGCCATAACAGGGATCCATTATGCGCATCCACTCTTCAGTTGAATCTGAATGTAACAAATACCTGTCACTGTTAGTTCCTCAGAATCGGGCAACAAGACCTCGCTGCTACAATCGTCAACATAGTCAACTTCACCACCGTCGTCAACTATATCAACTGAATCGTCATCATCATCTCCATATCCAACCTGACTGCCCTGACTGGTAGCATCTTCAGCTGTCTCAACATCCCCATCCCCGGATTTTACATCTTCCTCACCAATTTTCTCATCCACATCTTCTTCTTCCGCTGTAACATTGTTTTCCCCATTGCCCTCAGTTGAAGCATCTTCCTCATTTTTATCATCAGCTTCCTCCTCCTCACCTTGTTCATTGCCATCAGCAGTGGCATCTTCTTCTTTGGCATCACCAGTGCCCTCCACTTTTTCATCTTTATCATCAGCGTCTTCCTCTTCTCGTTTACCCGTTGGTTTATCATCACCGGGTTCTTTGTCATCACCTCCACGTCTTTCTTCTTCCTCGTCATCATATTCCCTTTCATCTGTATCAACAGTAATTGAATATCAATAATTATCATATGTAAGTGTAATATCAATACAGTAACAATGTTACTAATTTGCCTTTACCTGTTGCTTTTTCATCTGCCTCGCCAGTAGAATTTTCACCACCCTCACTTGTTTCTTCTTCATTACCATCAGCACTTCCATCTTCATCACCATCTTCATCAGCACCAGCACTCCCATCTTCATCAGCACCAGCACTGTCATCTTCATCACCGTCACCAGTTTCTTCTTCATCAGATTCATCATCATCATTCCCCTTCTCAGTTTCGCCATCATCAGCCTCCTCATCATCATTTACCTCCTCTTCGTCACTCTGCTTTTCCTCACCCTCCTCTTCCTCCCCTTCCCCTTCACCCTCATCCTCTTCATTGATATCCACTTCTTCATCAGCCTGGTCTCTATTGTTCTCCTCCTCTTCAGTAGCCTCGTCTTCATCAGCCTCATCTTCATCAGCCTCTTCATTAGCCTTGTCTTCATCAGCCTCATCTTCATCAGCCTCATCTTCATCAGCATCCCCTTCACTCATCTCATTTTTGTCAACCTCTTTTGCATAACCCTCATGTTTATCAACGTCATCATCGTCATTGTCATCATTGTCATCATTGTCTTCCTCGCCATCCCCCTCATCTTCTGTACTTTCACCAGTCTTGTCCTCAGCATTGTCATCATCTTTGATTTCATCCTCCACTGCAAAATGATGATATTTCTTGCTTTTTAAATCTTCTAAGACCTCAGAAACAATGGAGTTGGACCTTTCCGAGTCTCCAACAGCAGTAGTTTCACGAACTTTCGGGCTTGGAAATGCTTTCAACTTTTTACTGCTTTTTGAACTTGTAAATACTGGAAAGTCATTGGCTCTCCTCTTCAATGCTTCAGCCTTTCTGACCACGTCATCTGTATAACTACGGTAGATAGGCTTTATCACTGACTTCCCAGCCTTCTTTGTTTCGAACACTGCCAATCGTTGCAGAATTGACTGGTGAACGAGGTCTGAATCCCTTTTAATCATAAGCAGCATCAGATGTGTATCCTAAGCAGATACACAACAGGAAAAAAAATTAGAAATCAAGTTCAAATATAATAACAAGGTTACAGAAATTAATTACGAAAAACCACTCACATCAAGAGCTTTTTGCTTCAACTCGTCATCTGTTTCAATGCCAGGAAACTTCTCCATCAATATGCAATCCCTTCCCTCATCATCTTTATGACAAAAAACCCCAGCTTTGTCCTCCTCACACTGCTCAGGATCTGCATTTTCGAAATTCAGCAACATATTAATGTTGTTACAAAGATACAGTAATAACGTTACTGTAATAATGTTACTGTAATAGTATTAGTAACTGTGACACCAGTATCAGTAAATAGTCTTTTATACCTTCAAAAGGCAATCCAGAGTGTTCACAGATTGGGTAGTCTGTTTCTGTCATGTCACCGTCCCCTAGATAACCGAGCCTTGCCTCTTCGTTCACTCTTTTTAAAAGCTTTGTATCTGACCAGTGTTTGATCAGAGGTAACTCGGTAGGCTGGATTTCACCATTGAACTCAAACCGGTGAAGGTAGGCAATAATGAGCACTACGATACACCCACATAGATTTTTCCCTCCCATCTTCAACGCTCGAATGCCCTCAGCTAACTTTTCCATGACATACTTGGACCAGTTATATTGTTTGATCTTCTTAACATCTTCCACCGCCTTCAACAACTTGAAATCAACAGAATATTTTGGTGTCGGTGATAAAAATGTAGATAGTGCATACAGAACAAACACCTGCTTGAACTCATCACCACAAGCACCCTTATTATCCGTAAACCACTTTGAGACCATATTAAGTGGTATGTTCTCATTACCATTGATGTTGAACTTCTTTCTCCATTTCTGTTTTAAAACAGTATCCTCAGTCAACGCCGAGCGACCAGTCGTGGTCAGCTCTACATCATTACCCTCAATCGGAAGTTTAAACATGTCGTGCACGTCAAAGTGTGAGAGGACAAACTCCTTTGTATCAGAAACTTTGACCTTGTAGCTTTCATCATCAAAAGCCTCAATAAGGAGGTCAATTAGGCCTTTCGGCACTACTGTTATCTCCATATGCAGTAGTCCCCCAAACCCAATTTCGCGAACAGCCCTCTTTTGTTGTCCAGATAGCTTCGCCATAACATCGACTAATGACTGAGCCCTGCATCTGTTATTGTATTTATCCGGCCTGTCATAAAAATTCTATATTAGCACCATATAAGATTAAAATAACAATGTTTCACGCTATAGGGACATTGATACTGTCACAAGGTTACTGTCACAACGTTACAGGGACATTGATACTTTAAACATAATATTTTTAACAATATATTGGAACAACACAGTAACACAGTTACGGTAAAAGAGATACTTTGTGACAATTTTTGCAGGGCAATATATTCAACGTTGGTTTAACATAGTTACATACTTTTTCGAGATAACTTCTTCTTCTTCTGCTTTAATTTCCTTCACAGACTTCACCAGCATCAAACCTTTTTCTGTCTTCGCCTTCTTAATTGTCATTTTAGATTCACTGCCTGACTCATCAGACTCCTCATAATCCTCATCTGTTTCATTGTCCGATATCGTTACCTTATTTCTGGGTCTCTTTTTTGCTGCTGTCGTTTTTTTTTTCTTTGTCTCTGTTACATTCTTTTTTGACAGGACCTTTGTTGGTATTGCCTTTGCAGTAGTAACCTTCTTGCCTCCTTTTGGCACTGCCTTCTTTATCTCAGTTGTTTCCTTTTCAGCTGGTTTTGATATTGTCTTCTTTGGTGCTGACATCTTCTTCGCTGACACCACATTACTTGGTTCAACCTTCTTCACTGGTGTGGTTACCACCTTTTTCTCTGGTGTCTTCAAAGGAGTCTTCAATGCCTTTTTGGTCTGCTGTTGGTCACTTTTTCTCGTTTCAGTTTGTTTTATTGGCGTTTTTTCGGTGGGCATCTTCTTTGCAGCTGTTTTCAAGGGTGTGACGTCTTTTGTTACAGTAACATTTGATGGCAGCTTTGTTGTTTTGCCAATTGCTTCCTTGTCAGTTGAAGCCTTTGTTATTTTAGGCAACATATGCAATTTTTGTGCTGACAGCTTTGGCACAGGCTCCTTTGGTGCCTTTTCTGCTGGCACTTTCAGTGCCTTTTCCTTCAGAGGCTTGGGAACCTTTTTTTCTCCTGTTTCTTGTGCATTATTAGTTTGGTGTGTTGACGCCTTTACTGCCTTCTTGGTTTCTTTTCCCGGTGGCTTAGATGCCTTCTTTGTCTGAACCTTTTCTGTAGGCAACACCTTCTTTGTAGGTGTTTGTGTTGCCTTAGGTCCCTTAGATGCCTTTTCAGAAGGTGCCTTCTTTGTAGAAGCCTCCTTAGACTCTATCACCGGCTTCTCTGTTGTTGCCTTTGGCATTTTCTCTGTCTGTGCCTTCTTGGTTGGTGTCTTATCTGATGGTGGCTTCTTGGTCTTCTTTGGAATAGCTGATTCCTCCAGCAAGTCTCCTTTCCTGAAAACGTTTTTTTAAAACCAACATCATACGATTAGTAACAGCATAACAGTAATAGCTACAGTATAACATCGTCGAATACTATTTCGCGGATGAAACATATACACTATACCAGTAAAAACTTCAATGAAAAAGAATAAGAGTAACACTGTTACAGTACCATCGTTATTGTAACATAGTTACGCTCTTTTGTTGCAGAAAATTTGTTACTCTGTTTACAGTAACATTGCTACTCTTTGAAAACTATGGTGCTAAAAAAGTTGCAGAAAATACTTAGTTTCTGATTTTATTATTATTAGTAACAACATGTTTTTGCCTAAAATCTGTAAACACGAAGAACACGGAAATCAATAGCACGCAACACAAAACCAAACATTAAGTAAGCAGTTACTACAAATCATTAAACCTAATTTTTAGGTAAAACCTAGAAAAAGATAATTTCTCAATTTCTAAGAAAACAAAAACGAGAATTGATTTCATCAATTAATAATTGAACATCAACAACAGAAATACTCAAATTAAACCTAATACTTTTGAACAGCAACAACATGCAAAATATTAACCCTAAATCAATTAAAAATTTCTTCAAATCAATGGATATAATAAAAAAAAACGACAGCAACTACAACAACAACATGCTTTAAAACTAAAATTTGGAAAAGTATTAACAAAAAAAAAGAGCGATTGATACCTCTTCATTATTTGAGAAATCGGATGTTGTTCGAAAATTTCTGAAGAACTCGACTAGATTTACTGATGATACTAACTTGATTATTGTAGTTGTTTTGTAAGAAAATGCAGTTGAGATTTTTTTTGAATATTTACTGCGTAACAATTGATGCGCGCTTTGATTTCTAGTTGAATAATCAATGAAGTCAGTTTTTTCACCGAGGAGAGAGAGCGACGGTTTTAGAGAGAGAAAAAAAGTGTGATTATGTGGGAAGTTTCTATCAATGCTCTTCTTTTATTATGCTGTCCTTTGATTTCTGGAAGAATTTGTCCACGTGGCTTCATCACAACAGTTGGATCTTGTTGATCAAACGGTCCTTATTCATAGGACCGGACTCATCTAAGAACCTAGACTCACCGGATGCTCACTCTATATATATATATATATATATATATATATATATATATATATATATATATATATATATATATATATATATGTGTGTGAATTACGAGAAGTAAAAATAAGCATTTCAGTATATTAAGATATAGGCGCATGAAGTAAAAAACTGTAAGCATCCGATTATAGACATACTCGGGGATGACACCCTTAGGCAACTATATACTCACTAGGGCTTACATCTCACCGTTAATGACATATACTTGATAAGTTAGAGACTCGACATATAAACCACACCAAGTCATCCAACGGTCACAATTAATCAACATATATATATCCATCCAAACATACGAATATAGTAACATTCTCTCACGGTTAATGACACGCACTAGCACCAAGTACATAGAAAGTATGATCAATACACATCCACGGGATAAATAATTCCCTGAACCATACATGATAAACATTTCGTATATGTAGACTTATTTCCTCCAGGTAGGACGACGATAATAATCCGGTCCTAGTCTAAACCTGGCCAGACTATCGGAATAAACATGTTCCGATTCGACATGCGATACACATTTCGTATCCAAGACTCTGTCAAACACAGAAGCCGAGTACAACAAATACGGTCAACCTTCACGAAAGAGGCTGAAAGAGTACAAGCATCATAATCAAGCGGTACACTACATGCAATGACACCACCTTACAAAGATACGACATTTGACGGCCGGGTCGATCAACGCATAGCGTTCGCCTCCCAACAACGTCATATCTCCACTAAAACATGCATACAAGCATTAAGTATACATCTCCTCGTTCGACATTCCAGCCTAACGAGCAAGGAGGTATAGCAAGGGAATGAGAGTTCATAGCACTTAACGGTTAGTGCTCAAATCAAAACATAGGTAAAACCGACTCAATGAGGGACGTACCAAAAACCGTCACAAAACATGTGAAATAAGCGAATGGAATACCATATATTCTAAACATGAATATTTAATGCTATTACGGAAATTTATACGATAAACGAACCATACAAACTATTATAAATGAAAGCATAAGGAAAGAAATGAAGAGGAGCTCACATGGGGTGCCAGCCGGTCAATAGGACCGGCCGCCGGCTACGCGGCTGGCACTTCAGCAACAATCGAAAAACATTGAAAATACAGGGGAGTCCGAGTCGGTCAGGGAGACTGGCAGCCGGCTACCCGGCTGGGAATAACACAACACCAAAAACAAACGAAATGCAAACTTTGCTTCTTCAGCGTTCCCAGCCGGTCTGCTGACCGGCAGCCGGTCGGCCGGCTGGGACTACATTCATTTGAGAACTATCATACTTCAACATTAATCTTCAACAATCATCAATAACTATCATCAACTATCAACAATCATCAACAATCATCAACAATCCTTAACCAACACAAATTCCGTAGCTACACATTCAATTCCAACACAATTCCTAACATCAAGCTATATTAAGTATCTAATAATTATCACTAGACATTTGGTAAACATCAAGTAAAGCATTTAAAACACGTATTGATATCGAGTAACCCTTCACAGTTACCTTTTTGCGTCTTCAATCATCTTCCAACTCTTCGTCCACGAGGTAGTAATCTTTGTCGGGCTCTTGAAGGTCTCCACCTACAAATAGACAACAAAAGATGAATATAATTCACCTTTGAGAAAGACGGATAAATTGAAAAATGAGAAAGACGGTAAGTTTATTAGCACTAAAGGTAGAGGACGATAACAGAGGAATATTATGATGAAAATTAGAGGATTTGAGTGAGTAATGAAGGAGTAGTGATGAATTTGAGTTGATCCATAAATAGGGTTTAGGGTTTTGGTTACTTGGTGAGGAAGAAGGTGAGTGGAAAAGATGAGGGAAATAGGCTATAAAGGTGAGTGGAGAAATATGGGGGAAAAAGCCCAAAAGCGGCTTAAGGTCTAACCCACGCGGAATTTCGAGTAGAGTCTGAATACGAACTCGGATTTGCTAAATTAGACACGGGAAACTAAGTTCTAGAATAAATCTAAAATTACGCTAACTAGTATTCGTATAATATTTTTAAAACAAAATAGGGTACATTTGCGGGTGTTACAATCACCCCACCTTTTAAAATGTTTCGCCCTCGAAACTTGAGCGAAAGAAAGATACCTTAATCGAATAGGTTTGGATATTTAATACGCATAGTAGCGTCTCTTCCTCAACATTAACACATCTCCACAAAATCTTCACTAAAGGCACGACCTTACTTCTCAACTTTTTGTCCTTGCGATCTAGAATGCGGATTGGCTTCTCTTCAAAGGACAGATTCGGTTCTAGCTCGGGAATTTCGGCTAGAAGAACATGGCTTGGGTCACTAATGTACTTCCTCAATTGAGAAACATGGAAGGCATCATGAACTTTGTTCAAATTCGGGGGCAAGTCCAACTTGTAAGCTACGACACCAATTCTTTTCACAATATCAAAGGGTGTAACACCCGCAAATATACCCTATTTTTATAAGTAAAATATTTTACGGATACTTTTCAGCGAAATTTAGTTTTAGTTTAGAATTAAATTTTCCGTGTCGAATTTAGAATTTCCGAGTCCGTATTTGGATTTTTCGCGAAATTTCAAGTAAAACCCGTCTTAAGCCGTCTTTGACTTTTTCTTGACTTTTTCCCTTATAGTCCCTCATACTACTCCTAACCTAATTCATACTCACACAAACACAACTCAACATTTCTTATTCTTTAAGAAACCCAAAACCTTGCCTCCATTTTCATCCGATCTTAGAATCGTCGTACCTCGCTCATTTCTTGTTCAAATTCACGTAAGTTCGTCTCATTCTTCCCCTCTTATCTTCCTCTATCCGTATTGGTAATAAAATTACCGTCTTTCTCGCTTTTCAATTTATCCGTCTTTCTCAAAGGTGAATTATATTCATCTTTTATTGTCTAATTGTAGGTGGACACTAGGAAGACTTAGAAATCGTTTGAAGTCGCGTAAAGGTAACGGTGAAGGGTTACTCGATATCATTTACGTGTTTTATGTGTTATCTAGGCTAGTAATCGTATTTAGATTATGGTTAGTATGCTTAGGACTTGTGTTGTTGTTGATGGATGTTGTTAGTTGTTAATTGATATGAGAATTGATGGTGTGTGATGATAAATGAGGATTTTTTGTTGTTGATAACATGTTGGTTTTAATCGTGCCTGAATCCCGTGAAGGACGCTGGTTGCGTCATGGGACGCTGGCTGCGTCGTGGGACGCTGGCTGCGTCGTGGGACGCTAGCTGCGTCGTGGGGCGCGAGCAGCGTTACGTGCGCCCGACTGCAGTTTTCCTGCACTGACCCCTTTTCGTAAAATGATCATATCTCCTTCGTTACTTGATTGTTTTGCGCTTGTGACATCCCGTTGGAACCGTAAGAGGATAAGCTATCACCGCCATTTGTAATTTCTGCATTTTCATGTCTAGAACCCTAATTATGACTGTTTGAATTGGACCCTTGTTTTAGTTGGTTTCCAAACAACGTTGTTTTGGAGAGGTGTCTATGTTTCTTATTTATGGTGCTTCATAAACTTGTTTTAATGCCTATGTATCATGTATTGATTCATTTTTGTCATATTTAAGTTTATATAATTCCCTATTCTCATGTTTTGTGACGGTTTTTGCTATGTCCTACTTTGAGTCGGTTTTTACAAATGTTACGGTTTGAGCACTATTTTGTTATGTGCTTTGTACTCTCATTCCCTTGGCTACCTCCACGTTCGTAAGGCTGGAATGTCGGAACGGGGAGGTATCCTACTGCTTAAATGCATGTGTTAGTGGGCATACGACGACGTTTTTGGGAGTTGAACGCTATGCGTTGATCGACCCGGCCGTCAAATGTTGTGTACTTGCGAGGTGGTGTTATTTGCATGTAGCGTACCGCTTGTTATGTGGCTCGAGCTCTTTTCCTCCTCTTTCGTGAATTATTCTACCGAATTTGGGGTACTCGGCGTCAATGATTGACCGAGTCTTGGATGCGAAATGTCATCGCTTGTCGAACCGAAAAATGCGATTCTGGGAGTCTGGCCAGATTTAGATTAGGAACCGTATTATTATCGTCGTTCCTACCAGGAGGGTAATTACTACCAGGAGCGAAATAGTCTAACTATACAAAATGTCATCGTGTATACGTTCAGGATTGCTTTTCTTCGTGGGGAGGCCGGTTAATCATACTGCCATGTTACACGGGTGCTAGTGCGTTTCATTTACCATGAGAGAGTCGTCCATTGTATTGTATGTGTGATGGGTTGATAATGATGATTATTATGTCATACCATGACGGGGCATGGTTGTTTGTCGAGTCTCAAATCTTATCAAACTTATACCGCTAACGGTGAGAGTAGCCCTAATGAGCGTATTCGGTTGCCTAAGACGTGTCTTCCCGATTCGTTGTATAAATGATGGAGTCGGATTTGTATGCGATATGCTCTGATCATTATATAGTGAATGCCTATCTATTCTTATAGTATTCCCATGTATATTTATATATGATGCTTCTATTGTATTTCCTTCTATGTACGTTTAATGTGATATGGCTGGGAGAACCCGGAGTTACTCCCCACTGACTGTGGCGTTCATGTTTTTCATGGATGAACAGGTTGCTTGATTTGGTTGGCTTTTTGCTTATGATATTTTGGGTTCGGGTGTGAGCTAGCGGGCGTTGCCCCTGGAAGAATTACCTCTAGACGTTATTTTAGCTAGTTGCTAATCACTTGGACATTTATAACATTTTGAGAGACTTCGTCTCTTTGTTGTATTTCATACTTTAGTTTGTAATATTTGACACTCCTCGTATACTTCTTCTTGCATGTATAAAAGTTTAAAAAACTTCATATTTCCGCTATATAATTCACATGCTTGTATGTTTTATATTTCCGCATTCGCGAGGGTTGTCACAGTTGGTATCAGAGCTTTATCGCTCCCGACGCACACACGTGAACCCTAAACATAAATTACTTGACCTTGAAATAATAAATGAGAGATGGGTAGACTTAAGGACCTAAGGTGGTAGTCTTTGGTGTACTTGATGTTTGTTAGGTTCTAACTTGTTTGTTGATTGTGTTGAGTGATGTTATGTTTGTTTGTATTACCGCTTAAGGTGTCATTGTGTTAACTAGAAGCAAGTATTCCCTACCGAAGATTTGAAGAGTTACAAGCCTAATTAAATTGTATTTCTTCCTCGTCTATGAATTATCTCGTCCTTCTTGTATTATGCTCTCTTCCTTCTATCTTGGTGCTTCTTTCTCTTCCAACTTGTTTGCCTCTTGGAAATTACTCTTGATAGTTCCTCCATCTTACCATTGGTATCCTTACCTTCCTCTTGTAACATTTTTGTGGGTGCCATACCCATTTGTATTTGTGGTATATTGTACTTGGTTGGAAGAATTTTAGACTTTGTGGACTATTAGTGTTTGTTAGAATGAACTTGTGATTTGAGGAAAATGGTATATATCTAATTTCACCCTATGGTGGTGATAGTTGGTATCCTTGAGGAAAGTGTGGTAAGGTATGTCTAATGATTTTAATGCTTGATGCTTGCCATGACTAATGTGTAGATAGTTCATGGTATTTGATGGTGTAAGGTTGAATGAGTTGGCTAGGACTTCTTAACCCCTTAGTAGTTTAGTCTTTTGGACTTAGAAGTTTTGTATTGTTTTAAAGACCATGCTTATGATATGTTTATTTGGTGTAAATAAGAAGTTTAGAATGATATCTTGAGGTGCAAAATGCTTTTGAGACTAAGTGGCGTCTTGTGGTTTCCTATGGTGTGTTTGTAAGTGTAGGCTTGGTGGAAAAGCATTTGGCTATAGTTCTTGGATTTAAAGATATGATCTTATCTTATGGTATCGGAGACTCGTTTGAAGTAGTAAGGTTTCGTTGTAAGTTGAACCATATTACTTGAAGATTATAGATATGAGAGAGATTCGATGATGTGATCTATGATGGAAATACCTTGGGATGTTAATGATGATGTTTGGCTTGATGTTGTACTTTGATAATAATGAACTCGTGGGCTATAGACTTGAAAATGACCGAGTATAAGAGAGTATTTGTTAGTCCTTCAATTAAAGAAACCTTTGAGGTTGTGTTGAATATTTGAGCTAAAGGAATGTTATTATACTTGAGTTACAATTCCGCAATTGGGAATCCGTGTGAAATGAAAGGATGGATGAATTGGGTTGGAATCGATTTATCAAATCTAGGTGTACCTTACTTTGATGATTGTACGGGGTACGATGGTCCCTTGTAAGAACCTTTGTTTGGGATGAGTTGCTTTACTATCACCCTAAGTCTGAAAGGAGAAACTTTGTGGATTAAATCTTAAACCCTTACTCGTGCCATCATTCCTTTCCATTTCCATTCTTGAATGTTTTTGTCAAGATTGATCTTTAAGAAATTACAAGCTCGTACTTTCTTTCTTACTCAGATATCTTCATAACTCTACTATCTGCTTTGTCTCTTCCTCAACCTCGTTTTCCTTTTTCGCCTTCGTCTTTTAATTCCTTCTTATCATAGTCTTTTGATGTTGCCTCCTAATGTTCCTTGTATCATGTTCTTTTATCCCTACTCTCTTGTGAGCTAGTTTTCTTATTAGCTAACATAAGGTTAGTAGGTGTGTTTTGAAGAAGTTTCTAATATGGTACCTACCGTCCTATTAAACTAGTTTCATGTTTAGATGATTATAAGGAATTGAGGATAAGCTTAGGATGAAACTCTCCTTGTGGTTTTAGACTATGAAAGCTTGATGTTGCAATATCATTTTGAGGATCGAAATAAGCATAATAATAGTTGGTAGATGTGGTTAAGAATTTTAGTAATTCTTTAAGTGTTACTTGGGAGATTATGGTCTTTAAATGTTGGACCCTAACGGGAATAATTACCTTGTGGAATTTGGATTGGATGACCAAACTTGAGGAATATTGTCATAAGCGAAAACCGATGTATTGAGAGTTTGAAGGAGCTAAATAAATTGATTTACGGTCGCATTGCCCTATGATTGGCAAAAGTTAAGTGAAATGAGATTGTGTGACTAATCTCTTTTGAGGTTTGTGATTTAACTTTTGAAGATGAGAAAGTTCATTGTTAATAACTTAGGATAATGAATTTTGGAATAAATTGAATCAAAGGATTTCATGGTAAGTCTCTTTTACCTTGTGGTTGTTAGCGGTCTTGTTTCCCTAATTATAAATATTTTGATGGTGGTTTCCAATAAGAGTTTTAATGGAGCTAAGAAGATTAGAGTACGCAATGAATTTTCATGTGGGTGGTTAGTTGTGGAGACTACCGTGCCGATGGACCTTAGAAGATTCTATTGGATTTGAATAATTGGGAATTGTTACTCGAAGTTTCGTGATTATGGAATATTTTTGGTAGGAAATCTGATGATTTAAAATGATGAGTTGCAAATTGGGTAAATTGCATTCTCTTGGGGATTTTGTTTATTAGTAGATATAGTGAGGTTGAATTCTTGTAGATCTTCCTGCTGACTTTATCTTGATCTTCCTATCCCAAAGAGTTCGATTTGTTTCGTTTTTGCGTGTTTAGTATATATTTTGTTACCCTGAATTGTGTGTGAAATGTGCGAGTTGCTCTATGTGCGTGTAATGTCCTGTTATTTGATTTTATCTTTGATAAAACTTTCAAATTTCCATATTATATTTCTAATTTAACGTTTCAAAGAAGTCCAAAGATGGATTTTGTACCCTCTTTGTGGAGAAAATGGATTTCTTTTGCTTTTATATTTGGATTTTTGCGTTTGGTTGGATGTTTGCACTTGTTATTGGAGACGTCTGATAACTAATCCTACACTTACTAACGCTTGTTTGATTTTCGATTTTACTATTTCGACTTTAATTTGATTTGGATAATTTGAGTTCTCGTTCGCGACGAGCATTCTTGTGATCCGTAAATAGAGTTTCGCACTTATGAAAAATTCCCTTAAACCGTTTCGAGAAGAACATCATTTCATAAATGTTTCCTTTGTAAAAGCTTTCGTGTTAATTTTGAAAACCGATTCTTATCCTTGATACTTTTGTTTTCTACTCTCAAGTTTCGAGGACGAAACTTTTTAAAAGGTGGGGTGATTGTAACACCCGGAAATGTACCCTATTTTTCTAGTAGAAATATTTTACGAAATCTTTTCAGCAAATTTAAGTTTTAATTTATAATTTTATGTTCCGAGTCGAATTTAGAATTTCCGAGTTCGTATTTGGAATTTCTGTGAGATTTCATGAAAATCCCGTCTTAAGGCGAGTTTGACTTTTCTTCTTTGAGTCGAGTTTGACTTTTGACTTTGAGTCGAGTTTGACTTTTGAGTCGAGTTTGACTTTTCTTGACTTTTGAGTCGAGTTTGACTTTTCTTGACTTTTGAGTCGTTTTTGACTTTTGTTGACTTTTGAGTCGTCTTTGACTTTTCTTGAATTTTAAGTCGTCTTTGACTTTTCTTGAATTTTAAGTCGTCTTTGACTTTTCTTGAATTTTAAGTCGTCTTTGAATTTTCTTAACTTTTAAGCCGTCTTTGACTTTTGTTGACTTTCCGACTCACCCTTTACTTATACTCCCTCATACTCCTTATGTGACACCCTCAAAATTTGCAGAAATAAAAAAAATAATTTAAATACATAACGAAGGTGTCTTAAATACAAAGGTTCATTACAAAAGGAAAATAATATTATACATAAGAACTATACAAGGCGGGAGACATATCTCCCGTATAAATACGGAAATAAAAAGAGTGTATAATAATATACAATCCTACAGAACCGAATATAGGTCCAAGGTAAATACTTCGCTCGCTAGCTCGTCAATGTACCCCAAATATGCATCACCACCTGTTCGACCGCATTAAATATAAACACGGAAGCCACAGTCAGTGGGGAGTAACTCCGAGTTCTCCCAGCCACGAAATGTCGAGTTTAATGAAACATGAATAACATAAAATCAATGTATATAGAAAATACAAAACCTTAACATATATGATATGCTTTTCATGTTATGAAACAATTAACTAACATATAACCTATCATATGAAAGCGATCATGTGAATCCGATAATAAAATATAACAAGAGGTAGGGAAGCTGGTATGCTAGCTCAGAGGTTACCCTGTAACATGGCCATGATACACTCAAACCCTAATCCACACGTAATCATGTGAATCAGTTAACAATCAGTAATCCAAACTCTATCAACCTTAGCCGGCTTGCATCTCACCTTCTAAAGCTCATAGAATCATCAAACATGAAAGACCAATACTTCTACAAACAGGCATAAGTTCTTAGAACCGTCAATAGTCGACTGTAACTCGAGTCTATACCACGAGGTAGGA
>JAIUZE010073458.1:0-22474 GCA_022085475.1 Heliosperma pusillum | reverse complement strand
TAAAGGATGAAATCCAAATAGTGACTAATTATTTGTATACGATACAGTTAATTAGTACATTACATATATTCGATATGTACGAGAGTTAATTGTTAGAAATTGAGTTAAGAACTCAAATTCGATTAAGCTTATTTTTCAATTATGCTATAATTGACTAATAAATTTATATCTTATTTTAATACGATTAAATAAGATTTAACTTAGTAATTCATCGTTAAATTACTAAATTAGTTGAGGTTTTGAGATAGAGGTAATTAGTTAATTATATTTACAAGGAGTTGTAAAATAAATTAACTAAGCATTGTGGTACCCATTATATATTGATATAATGGTAAAATATTACTTAAAATGTTAAGTACATATTATTTATTTAATTGAGTCATATAATTGTTATATGATCAAATTAACACTTAATTATACAAGATAATTAACCATATGATCAATAAGTATTTGTGAGACAAATATCAAAAATCAAAATGGATCAAACTAGGCCATAATGGCCGGTTATGTTAGTAGTTACATGGTGATGATTGTTGTTCTTATTTATACTCTTTAGTTACTAATTGAAAGTGACATAACAAGTAGAAAACAATCATCACTTATACTACAACACTCCACTCTAATGCATGTGATCAAATTGAACAAAATAAGAGTCCAATTTTGGACAATGTGGTCCGGCCAAATGGCTTTTATAATGAACAAATGTTGTTCATTTTTCCATTACTTCATTTTGTGCAATTGTTATACTTCTCTCTAAAATTCTTCCTCTCACTAAAACCTCTCAAACACTAATATTTACTAAGTATTACTAGTGTAGTAATATAGTCATAGTATTAGTAGTATAATATCTATCTTATTATCTAGTTAATAATAAGGGTAGATTATTTGGGTTCATCTTGGTGCAACTTAGAGGAGATCTTCTACTTTGGAGATTGTTTGTGTTCATCCATATTTGTAGCTCAAGAACAAAAAGAAGGAGTTCTTGTTGTGCCCTTATATTTTCCATATCAATGTGAGGAAAATTTCTTCTCTTATATAAATGTCTTTATATTTGCATGCATGTTAAATAGATCATTAAATACTAAATTAACAAGTAATTTAACAAATAATTAGAAGAGTCTAATTAAGGTCTATGGAATTTCATGTGGTATCAGAGCTAGCTTGTAGCTTGTAGCATTTTTGGCGTTTAAACCGAGTTAACATGAATTTTATGAGTTAAAAGTTAACTAAAAATAGTTGCATGTTGATTCTGGCCATGAAATTTTAATATGATCTCACATGCATGTCTTAAATATTGTATGTAAAATTTAGTGACTTTTACTTATGTATTGCATGTTCATTGATTTTTATACGATAAAAGTCGATAATATAAGATTATAATGTTCATAAAGTTAAAACGTCCATTTCTGGTCTTGAAATTTTTTTTTACATTTTACATTTTGATGTTGACACTCTTGGTGAAATTTCATAATTTGTTTCACTGTTTTACTATATCTAATGTTTTTATTTGATAAAAACCATTAAATACAAAGCTATTTGTTCATAAAATTAATTTCAATTTTTTGAGCAAATGTTTTTTATTTTTATAGTTCCCGGAATTGTTCCAGAATGTACAAAATTTTTGGTTTCAAATTTTATGATGTTTATATTTTATTTTTGTTTTATTTCATAATTGTTATGATTAAACCGTAAAATTTAGCAAATGAAATCAAATCGATCTAATTAATGACCAAAAAAATTAGTAGTGACTAATTTTGAGTTCTAAAACAGTTTAGTTAATTAGTTTGAATTTAAATGCGATTTAAATGTTGATAGTGATTTTTAATGGTTAAAAATCAATAAATCCCGAAAAAAAAACGAGCTACAATGAGCATGAATTGAATCTAGGACGATTTTGGCATGAATTTTTGCAGAAATTTATTTAATTTATGGTTGAATGAATGAATGTCATTTATTTAATAATTTATGCAAATTTTGTACCTAGTATGGCCTAGTTATTTTTATCGTTATTACCATACCCCCGTATACTTTAGTCAAAAGCTTTTTTTGTGACGCTTCTTATAACCATGGTACATCAAATTTTTGCTCCAAAGAAAATATTTGTATTTTGGTATGTCGTCATAATGCTCCTTATCGAGGCTTACCTCAAAAGAGGCCAAATCAGTTGGGACGACTAGGTTAATCGATTTATTTAAAATCGTGAATAACCAAATACCGTAGTCACTTCATGAAAGGTTTATCCTTTTGAAGGTAAAACCCTGAATGAGATGAAGAATAGTCTTCACAATAATTCTAATATACTTATCTAAGTAGATATTCATGAAAGTGAGTGGGAGCACTAAGAATGATGTTTATATTCTTAATTGTTAAGACGAGGTTCAAGAGTAGGTTGGCTCGACCTTGATACAAGGCAAGGGAAAAAGGCAAGACTATTTTGAATAGTAAAGTCAAAATCCAAGCACGGTGTCGAAACCAACTTTTGACGATTCTATTTAACAGTGTAGGACACAAGAAAAGAATCTTCCCGAGTTTTCTAAAGAGTTAGAAATTGGGTGTACTATTTTCACCCATAATATCTATATGATCAACATTTATTTGCTAAATGCAAATTTTGGGTATTAGATACCCATTATGGTTTTCATCAATGTATTCAATGCATATAATAATGATTCGTACGACGACTAACCATGATTAAATGTCGACCTACAAGGGAAATATAACTATTGTAGTTTTATTTCTATAGAGACATATAAAAGTTATAATGTTATCAATCTAGTTTTGGATTTAGAGGTATACTTTAATAAACGTTATTATGTACATGACCTCTAAATAAAGAATATAGTATCCACTTTTGTGTACGACACAAGTGTTTCACTTTTGTGAATAGAACAAACGTTGTATCTTTTTTATGCCTATACTTGGTCAATGGTTATCCCATACCAATCAAAGGTAATTATATTCTTGACCTAAACTAGTAATTACTTGTCATATAGAGTGTAAAAGGCTCAAAATTGGTGACCCTAATCTAATCTTAATTCTGGATTGTGTAGCACATTAAGAGGCTAGTATTGACAACTATCCCTAAACCATCTGATTTTGAATCTTATGGTGCGTGCGAATCTTGTATTCAAAGCAAGATGATTCGTCCCCTTTTTATTTAAAAGGAAATCGAACTAGTGAGTTATTGGCCCTATTTCATTAGAATATGCGTGGTCCAATAATAAACACAACCAGAGATGGTTATGACTATTTCACTTTATTGACCAACGATTTAAGTAGATATTATATTGGATTCTACTTAATGAGGTGCTATGAGAAATCTTTGAAAAGTTCAAAGAGCTTCAATGTGAAGTAGTTAATCACCAAGAGTATTAGACAAGGACTTACGATTAATTCGTAACTGTAAATATCTAAGTATTGACTTTGATTTTCACCGAAAGTATTGTGAAATGGTTTCACAAGTTAACTTCTCTAACACACATTATTAGATAAGGTGTTGTTGTATAGAGAAACAGAACCTTATACGATATGGTTTTGTATTTGTCAAGTCAAAATGAGCCATTTGATTAACCTTGGGATCTTAACATTTTTGTCTGCTATTTCTTTTCCCACTATATTAAAACACATTTAAAACAGTGTGAATTCATTCCATATACGATATGGGTAGGTAGCGTACCTAATTTATAAGTTATTTGAATGAAACAAGTGCTCAATAATCCTACATTTACCACGAGAACAAATCGTTTGTGACTCGTGATGCTGTCTTAAAAAAAAAAAATACGATTATTTCTTGATAAGACAGAGTGGGAGAAAATGTTTCAAGAGCCACAAACTGAGCATATGGTCCGGAAAAAGTTTCCTCATTGCTTGTTCAGTAGTAGTTTCTTCGGAACCTAAGAGGTCAGGTTGAATTTTATCACTCCTTAATAGTGATGAATTCTAATCCGCGACTTATAAAAGACTGTTTCTAATCCCAACTTCTTGCTATGACTTGGAGTCATGCGATTTGTAATGGACTCCATGCATGATGGTCAGGTATGTGACCTGGTAAATTTTACTTGAAGAAGTACGACCTCTTCAATGTAAATTGATTTTTTAAGATCGAAATTTGCATGGATGAACATTAAAATGTTTTCAAAGAGAACTTGGTAGGCAAAGAGTTTTGCACCAACCTTAATTCTTTGATCCATTCGAATATACTTAGCGATTACAGCATATCATAATAGTATGATGCCAACTAGATCTCAAGAACCACCTTCTTGAATACGATTCTAGAAGAGGTAGTATATTTTATATTCACCCGTGGGTTCGTAGATCCTAACTATCCTAAGTTAATTTGCAAGCTTAAGAGGATGTCTTAAGTAAGCACTAAAGAGTTGGAATTAGTGTGTCAATCATGTCATAAAATATTACTCGATATCTCGAGGAATTATGTTTATACATGAAGTTTAGTGGGAGTAATATGGTTTTCACAGTCTTATATGTGGAGACATATTGATCATTTTAGATGATGGAAGATTTTGGAGAAGTAGAATACATCTTTTAGATATCTGGATTTATGGAGATAAATCTAAAAGGATATTAGCATTGAGTCAATATTCTTATAATGATAAGATCTTTGACTAGTTCAAGGAAGTTGAACACATCATAATTGAGTCCTTTTGCTTCCGCTGCGGGATCAATCATATACGCTGTGATGTATACTCAATCCGACATTTCGCATGCTTTGAGTATGACGAATCATTTGCAATCAAATCCAAGTGAGAGTCACTTGATAGCCATAAAGAACATCCTTAGTACTTGCGAAGGACTAAAAGATATGTTCCATGTGTTTGGAGTTTAAAATGAGTTGCGTGTAAGGGTTACACAGATTTCAGTTTCCCAACTGATCAAATGAATTGAAATCACGACTGGCTGTTTTTTTATTTATAGACTCTTTATCGGTTGGAAGAGTTCCAAAAGCAATACTATTGTAAAGGTGCCAGTAGGGAGTGACATTTTCAAATATAAATGTCATGTAATCCCTGGAAGTGTGCCAAGCATTATCATTGCGGATTTAACAACTGGAAATGGCGTAACTTGGCGTCATATGATGTGCATATGAAATTAAGTTGGATTCGACAGTCATGGAGGGACTAGAAATCGTTCATATATCTGTATTCCTATCCCATTATACTGGTAAACATGGGAGCTACCTTTATGCCAAGAGTCCTAAGTTTAGATTCAAACCTAGACATGTACTCAGAAAGTTTTATGTAATATGAGATTACGTAGACAAAGAGAAATAGCAATCAGAACGATGGGAAATATGCAAGTATTACAAATCCATTAGCCATGCCTTTTGCAGGCTGAACATGATAGTCATGTCATTTCAATGGGATTGAAATATGTACCTGAATTGCTAGAGATTATGAGATATGAAATTATTGATAGCGTATCAATTTTTCCAAATATTTGATAATCGCATTCATTGTTAGAGTTTCATTAAAACTCCTTTATTTAGTTTGACTAAATTTTAATACTTTGTTTATCCGAATTGGTTGAAAGAAAGGTTGAACCCAATTCAAGTGAACAGGATGAACTTAGTATTTTGTCCCTAGTCACTCAATGAGGTGACGTCTCGAAATGACTAGATTGTAAGTCGATCGATGGTTGGTTCAGCACCATGGGGTCATGGAGATGACTGGTCGTTTACATAGACAAACTGTATGACACTCTGTCGGACATTGACATTGTAGAGACCCTTAAATCAATTATTTGATGCCTGGTCGTGGCAGGGTCTTCTATCTTATTCCTATAAGTCGATTCTTTTGACCGGCGACCGTCTATCTGAGTCGGTGCAGTTTCCGATTGGTTTTGGTTGATGTTCTAGGTCGTGCCGTAAAAGGAGGCCGATGGACTTCTTCTAGATCATGGTGATCTGCATCATACCGAGTAGATGGATCAACAGGAATTGTCCACCCACGTTGGGTAAAAACATCTTTAGGCCACTCGAGGAGAAGTTACTGCAAATGCGTGGCCACGCTCGGAAAGAGATCTATGGTAGATTTTCCGGTCAGGCAGTTACTCTCCCTATCGAGAAAACCACTCTAGATATTGTCAATCGCAAGTGCGACCTGAAAGACACCTTGCGTTGAGTGGGAGATGTGATAAAGAGACAAGAGAATCGGTGACACACACTTGTGTCAGACAAGTGGGAGATTGTTGGAGTAGGTGTCCTCCACAATAGTGCGCCACATAATAAATCTTATTAAGGAATATTATTGGGATATTTATTGACTATATATATGATTAGTCAGTTGATTAACGTACATCAATAACGGTTGGTTGACTAGAGTTTGACGTTATTGTCGTTTGACGGCGGTGATCAACTGATCCCTTTCGGTCACACCTAAAGGATGAAATCCAAATAGTAACTAATTATTTGTATACGATACAGTTAATTATTACATTACATATATTCGATATGTACGAGAGTTAATTGTTAGAAATTGAGTTAAGAACTCAAATTCGATTAAGCTTATTTTTCAATTATGCGATAATTGACTAATAAATTTATATCTTATTTTAATACGATTAAATAAGATTTAACTTAGTAATAATCGTTAAATTACTAAATTAGTTGAGGTTTTGAGATAGAGGTATTAGTCATTAGATTTACAAGAGTTGTAAAATACTTAACTAAGCATTGAGGGGACCCATTATATATTGATATAAAATGTGTAAAATATTATTAAAATGTTAAGTACATATTATTTTTTTTTATTTAATTGGTCATTAAATTGTTATATGATCAAATAACACTTATGTATCCAGATAATTAACATATGATCAATAAGTATTTGTGAGACCAAATATCAAAAATCCAAAAGGATCAAACGAGGCCTAATGGCCGTTTTTATGTTAGTAGTTACATGGTGATGATTGTTGTTCTTGTTTACACTCTTTAGTTACTAATTGAAAGTGACATAACAAGTAGAAAACAATCATCACTTATACTACAACACTCCACTCTAATGCATGTGATCAAATTGAACAAAATAAGAGTCCAATTTTGGACAATGTGGTCCGGCCAAATGGCCTTTATAATGAACAAATGTTGTTCATTTTTCCATTACTTCATTTTGTGCAATTGTTATACTTCTCTCTAAAATTCTTCCTCTCACTAAAAACTCTCAAATACTAATATTTACTAAGTATTACTAGTGTAGTAATATAGTCATAGTATTAGTAGTATAATATCTATCTTATTATCTAGTTAATAATAAGGGTAGATTATTTGGGTTCATCTTGGTGCAACTTAGAAGAGATCTTCTACTTTGGAGATTGTTTGTGTTCATCCATATTTGTAGCTCAAGAACAAAAAGAAGGAGTTCTTGTTGTTCCCTTATATTTTCCATATCAATGTGAGGAAAATTTCTTCTCTTATATAAATGTCTTTATATTTGCATGCATGTTACATAGATCATTAAATACTAAATTAACAAGTAATTTAACAACTAATTAGAAGAGTCTAATTAACGTCTATGGACTTTCACCATGCAGTTGGATTCCAAGTTGTATTTCATTCTTTTTGGTAGGATAGGCCACACTAGGACATGTTTTTCCTTTACGTTTTTCATTCTCGTTTACTTTCCATCACATGATAGATATAATTGCATCATATTCCGCCTAAACCAAACCACCTAAACTAATAATGCATGAAAATGATTCATATAGGTTGAATATTTTAATCATGGACATACAGATGTCACTCGCTTTTAGGGCCATCACCTTAGTTAAATCATTCTCGAGTTGCTAGACATTCGTTCACTTAAAATGAATTTAAGTTAAGATTATGGGACCTTCCCCTATAAATTAAAATTGAGACTAGTCTTTATAGGGAAAACTACTATGAGCCCCTTCTTCGTCGGAAGTCATAATATGACCCCTTCTACGTTGGGTAAGTAGTGAGTGTTGACCTATTTTATCTCAACATTATAGTACGAGTAATATCTCGGGATTATAATGGACTAAAGATAGAATTTACAGAAATTAATTCGACCTGAGTTCCTAAAAGTAGAATTAAGCCAAGAGGTTGGCTTATCAATTTACAGAAATTGAGTCTTGGGATCATTTATATAATTCTTGAGGGGGTCAATTGTATCAATGCACGAGTCAGCGAATTAACAGTTTTGTTTTCCATTAGAACCCCTCAAATTTAAAACTATGAACTTACATATTTTAGTTTTCTTTTTCCAACAGTCATATATTCAATATAAGTCTAATAACAATGCTGGCATACTGATGACTCAATCAAGTGCACGCGTCGGCCGTAGTCCTGGCTTTAAGATGTTCATGGACACTATGAATCAGTCAACGCGACTGAAGAATAACGGGTCCAACTTTGCGGACTGGGAGGCGGCATTACGGAATGCTGCCATTGCTGATGGTAAGCTCAAGTACTTGACTGAGCCACTACCGCCAAACCCAGGCCCCCAATGCAGGAGCAAATGAATCACTTGCTTATAGTGATTTTGTAATGGAGGCGGGTGCGATAAAGAACGTACTCATCTTTTCAATGGAATCAAATTTGCAAAGGCGATTCATTGCCCAAGGTGCAAACAAGATTTTCACCACGCTCTCTAACGAGTTCTCGAAAGCTCCGAGGATCGTTAGCTATGAGCATACCTGTCGCTTCTTTGAAGCGAAACTCCAGAGGGGCCAAGCAGTTAGCCCACACATTCTTGACATGATTGAGAATGTCGAGAAACTGGAGGCACTTGTTTGCAAAATCGATGAGAAGATCGTCATAGACCGCGTTCTTCATTCACTTCATGATGGTTTTGCCCTTTTCAGGGCAAATTACTATATGAATGATATGAAGAAGAGTCTTCATCAACTCCACTCACTCCTTGTACAGACAAAGAGTGATCTGAAATTGAGTGGGAGTCTGAAACAGGACGTTCTCATGATTGCCAACAAGGGCAAAGGTATGGGCAAGGCTAAGGCTAACCTAACTGTACGAAAGCCGAAATTCAAAAAGCCAGGGCAAGGCAAGAGTGGGCCTGGTGAGTCTAGCGGTAGCTCACAAGACAAGACAAAGAGCGATGAAGGTAACGTGGAGTGCCACCATTGCCACAAGTTTGGGCATTGGAGGAGGAACTGCCTCGTGTACCGTGAGGACATAAAAGCAGGCCGCGTTTCTCCTGTTGGTATGTCTTCTTCTTTTATTCATATGATTGAGATCAACCATGCAAGTTTCGGAACTTGGGTACTAGATACTGGTTGTGGTTCTCATCTGTGCAATCATTTGCAGGGCCAAAGAAACATCACAACTCTCGCAAGGGGTGATGTGGACCTGCGAGTGGGGAATGGAGCAAGAGTAGCTGCCGTTTCAGTGGGAACATATGTAATCCAACTCCCGAGCGGAGTTGAGTTATTTTCTTAATACCTGTTACTATGTAACCCCAACAGTTTATCTAAAACATTATTTCATTTCCCCTACTTGATCAGGACAGCTTTTCGTTTCGTAATAAAAAAAGGATCATAGCTTGTATTTTTCTCTTTAACGAAATGAGTTATGGTAACAGCAGTTTCCATGAATGGGATTTAATGTTTTAGGATCAAACCACAGATATATTGCATTGAGTATAAGAAGCAAAGGTTGGTGACAAAGATCAAACCTATTTATGGCATTGTCGTATGGGACACATAAATGAAAAACACGTGAAGAAGCTCATTGATAATGGGACTATCTCCCCATTTGACTATGAATCTTTTGGCACTTGTGAATCATGTCTCATAGGCAAAATGACTCGAATTTCCTTCAAAGGTGTTGGAATGCGCGCTGCTGACCTATTAGGACTCATACATACTGATGTGTGTGGACCTATGTCAATCAACGCTAGAGATGGCTATAGATATTTTATCACTTTCGCGGACGATTTGAGTAGATATGGTTATGTCTACTTAATGAAGCATAAAAGTGAGTCCTTTGACAAGTTCAAGGAATTCCAGAATAAGGTTGAAAACCAACTGGATAGAAAGATTAAAGCACTACGTTCGGATCGTGGTGGCGAATATCTTTCGAATGAGTTTGATCAACACCTCAAAGACTGTGGTGTAGTACTACAATTAACTCCACCTGGAACACCACAATTGAATGGTGTGTCCGAACGGAGAAATCGAACATTACTTGATATGGTTCGATCCATGATGAGTCACACGGTTGTACCTGATTCATTGTGGGGTTATGCTCTTTTGTCAGCTGCTCTAATACTTAACCGAAGTCCGTCTAAAGCTTTAGACAAGACTCCATATGAATTATGGAAGGGAACGGTCCCTAACTTGTCCTTTATTCGGGTTTGGGGCTGCGAGGCTTATGTCAAGTGGAGACCTGACGATAAGCTCGGCCCACGATCGGTCAAGACATACTTTATTGGTTATCCAAAAGGGATGTTTGGTCATTACTTTTACTCGCCTACCGAACATCGAGTTTTTGTTGCGGCTAGTGCGACGTTCTTAGAGAAAGAATTTCTCGAGAATAGGACAAGTAATGGAACCTTCGATCTGTCGGAGATTCAAGAACCAACAACCGAGCAACCAATGGAGGAAACTGTTCCTTCATCATCAGCTGCGGTTAATATTCCTTTGGAACCTAGGAGGTCAGGTAGACACTCTATTCCTCCAGACAGATACATTGGTATGGTCGAGGAGAATGAGAGTGATGATGTTTTACTCCTAGAGAGTAACGAACCCGCTACCTATAAAGGTGCCATGACATGTTCCGACTCTAATCTATGGCTTGACGCCATGCAATCCGAGATGGACTCTATGTATGAGAATGACGTATGGGATCTGGTTGACTTACCTGATAAGGTTCAGCCTCTTCAGTGCAAATGGTTTTACAAAATAAAGCATTCGGTAGAAGGACAACCAGATACCTACAAGGCACGACTAGTGGCAAAAGGTTTCACTCAAGTGCACGGATTGCATTATGATGAAATTTTTGCACCCGTAGTCATGCTGCGTTTCATTCGGATAATCTTAGCGATTGCCGCTTTTCATGACTATGAAATTTGGCAAATGGACGTGAAAACCGCCTTCTTAAACGGTTATTTGGAGGAGGAGTTGTACATGGTACAACCCGAAGGTTTCATTGATCCTAAAAATCCTAAGAAGGTATGCAAGCTTAAGCGTTCCATCTATGGACTTAAGCAGGCTTCTCGGAGTTGGAATCATCGTTTCGACCAGGTGATAAAAGAGAAAGGATTTACTCGATCGGTCGAGGAACCATGCTTATATATCAAGTCGAGTGGGAGCAAGATTGTCTTACTAATATTGTATGTTCGATGACATACTCTTGATTGGGAATGACATACCTCTCTTAACTTCGGTAAAAGTTTGGTTAAAGAACCATTTCCAGATGAAAGATCTGGGCCAGGCACAAAGAATTTTGGGGATCCGTATCTACAGAGATAGATCACGACGGATGTTATCCCCCAGTCAGGAGTCTTATATAGATAAGATTCTTGAGAGGTTTAGCATGACCAACTCCAAGAAGGGGAACCTTCCAATGGTCTCTGGGATGCAGTTGAGTAAAGCTCAGGCACCAAAGACATCGGAAGAGGTCGAGCGCATGAGTCGGATTCCTTATGCATCAGCTATAGGATCGATCATGTATGCCATGATATGCACACGTCCAGACGTGGCATATGCATTGAGTATGACAAGTCGATACCAAGGCAATCCAGGTGAAACACACTGGATGGCTGTTAAGAATATCCTTAAGTACCTACGGAGGACTAAGGATTGGGTATTGACTTATGGAGGCGACACTGAGCTATGCGCAATCGGTTACGCAGATGCTAGCTTCCAAACGGATCGAGATGACTCGAAATCTCAGTCTGGATTCGTTTTTACTCTTAATGGCGCTGCGGTCAGCTGGAAGAGCTCCAAACAAAGTGTTATAGTAGATTCTACGACTGAGTCCGAGTGCTATGCTGCTTCAGAGGCTGCAAAGGAAGCTATATGGATGCGTCAATTCTTACAAGGACTAACTGTAGTTCCTAGTTCGGATGACCCGATCACCATCTATTGTGATAATAGTGGTGCCATCTTCCAGGCTAAGGAGCCTAAGTCCAGCAACAAGTCTAGGCATGTACAACGGAAGGCTCACATGATCCAAGATTACGTGGAGCAAAGGGAAATAGTGATAGACAAGATTGCTACGGATGATAACGTCGCAGATCCTCTCACTAAACCATTGAGATATGATAAACATGAAGGGCACGTTATTTCCATGGGAATCAAACGTGTTCCTGAGTTGTATTAGTTGTTTTGTATGGATTAGACACCTGTATCTTTTTCATAAAAACTATCTATAAAATCATCGTTTTGTTTTATATTTTGTTTTTCATGTGGGTTGTACTGACAACATTGAACACCACAAAGTGAACTGAATTACATTATATTTTGTTTTGGTCCGTAATCGCCTACATGAGCTGATAACTCTGGCAATTATTTTGTGACGTCGATTGATGGTGGGTTCAACGAGCCATAAGTCAAACTGTTGACTGATCGATCACAGATGCGAGTTATAATGATACTGCGCAGGACATTTTGTGACGACGTTATGGAGTCCTAAATGTTTCAGAACATTAGGTGCCAGGTCGTGGATAGGACATCCATAGTGTTCCTAGAGTCGATTCTTTTGACTATCGACTGTCTCTTGAGATAAAGGCATTTTTGGGTGACTTTGGTTTCTTTCTCATGGTCGACCGTAACAGGAGGCTAAGTAGATTTTCACTGGGTCATTTCATACTGCGCTTGTATCTGCAAGATTCGAGTTGAAGAAAATATCCAACCTTTATCAGGATATGATATTTCTCAGGGCCACTCGAGGAGCTGTAACTGAAATGCATGGCCATGCTCGAATATAGATTCGTTTATCAGTTAAGTTACTCTCTAGTCGGGGAAACCACTCTTGATACTGATCACTTGTAAACTACGACCTTTGTGAATACGGACTTTGCAAATTGGTTTACATTGAGTGGGAGAAATTTATTATGGATATGAGAATCGGTTATCGCACATACACTTGTACGGACAAGTGGGAGATTGTTGGAGCCAGTGTCCTCCACAGTTAGTGCAATAACATAAATAAACCTCTGTAGGTTCACAGGGTATACTTTGTATAATAATCAGTTGATTAACGTTTATCAATAACGGTTGGCTTGCTAGATAAGTTTGACGTTATTGTCATACAGATGGCGGTGATCAACTGGTCCCTAAAAGTCACACCTATAGGATGTGTTTGAGAGATGTGATTATTTGAGAAAATGATCATATTGATGCCCTATTAAATGACTAAAAGGTTAGTCAGTGTATTTGACTAAAAGGTTAGTCAATGTGATGATGAGACAATTATTTAATAATGATTAAATAAAGTTATATAAAAAGTTATATTTAATTGTTGTATATAATGTAAGCTAATTAAACATAAACTGTTATAATTAATTGACAAATTATAAATATACGGATATTTATAATTAATGATGGATTATAATGTCGGTCCTTGACAAATGATGATTATAATATATTACATTATATTGGAAGCTAAAATGACCGAAACACAGTATCTAGATACACTCGGTTTTTTTCCGGTCAATGGATAGTTGTTTGAGGAGACTAAATCTCCTCATATAAAAACCAAATGAGCCGTGAGATACAGGAGAAAGGAATAGAGTTGAGAATACTAAAACCTAATTCTATTGTGACAGACTGCCTCCATCTCAACAAAATCACAAAAAGACAAAAGTTAACAGTAACTTTTGACAAAACACTTAACCTTCTTCTCAATAGTGAGATCGTGTAAGAGGTTTACTTTCTAGCAAAAGAAAAGGGTATTTCTCGGAGCATCTTGGGTGCAACGATTAGGAGGATATCTACTTTGATATCTCTGTTCTTTACGCCAATTGCTAGGACCGGAGGTTGATTTCTAAATCTATACTCTTATTCTTGTTTTCGTTTATGACTAGTATAATCAAGTTATTACTATTTCGTTATAATCCTATAATAATTGTATTGTGGTAATACCGATTTCCCACAGTACGACCAACGAGTAAAATGGACCAAAAAGGGGAAAAGGATTGAAGAGTAGCGGATTGAGTAAGGATCAATTTGAGAGAAAAGAGAGGAATGAACCACAATACTATCTTCCATCTATGACAATTTAAACGTCGATCGCAGCTCGACATCACTAACTCCACGAGTAAACTAGTCCTCAAGAGGGTGTAATTTATCCTCAACATTTTCAATCATCAGATTCCTACAAAAATATTTCATAATCATGAAACTTCGAGTAACAAATCCCAATTATTCAAATCCAATTAGAATCTGCTAAGGTCCATCGTCACGGTAGACTCCACAATTAACAATCCACAAGAAAGATTCATTATGTACTCAAATCTTCTTAGTTCCATCAAAACCCTTATTAGAAATCACCAACAAAAAATTTTCATATCTAGGGAAACATGATTGCTAACAACCACAAGGCAAAAGAGACTTACCATGAAATCCTTTGACCCAAATTACTTCAAACTCACAATCCTAAATTTACATGGACGTTTTCATCCTCAAAAGTCAAATCCCAATTCCTCAAGCAAAGAATGAGTACAAATTCCAAATCATACATATTGCCAAACACATGGCGATACGTCAATTAATCAAATCATCTAGCCCATCAAAACTCAAAATGTATCGGTCCTTGCTTATGAAAATATTCTTCGCGATTGGTCACCAAGTCCAAATTCCATAAAGTAAACATTCTTGCTAGGGTCCAACATATAAGGACAATAAAATCTTAAGTAATCTTTAAAGCAACCACTATAATCCTTAACAACAACAAACTATCATTACGATCTATTCGATCCTCAAGATGATATTACAATATCAAGATTCAAAGTCTAAAATCACAAAGAGAGGTTCAACCTACTTATCCTCAATTCCTTATAGTCAATTAAACATGAATCTAGCTCCATAGGGTGGGTAGGTACCATATTTGGTGCATCATCAAAACACACCCACTAACTCCTTACATTAGCTAAAGAGAAAACTACCTCACAAGAGATTATGGAAGACGAACATGATACTATGAACGCTAGGAGGCATCATACCAGAACTACGATATGATGGAAAAGATGAAGGCGGAAAAGGAAAACGAAATTGATCTAAGGAAGTGAACCTACCAGTCACGATCTCCGGGTGAGCATTAGCTTTGGCTCGGCTGAGTACAAAGATGGATTCCTTAGCTTTGGCACCGGGTGCGGGAGTCTGACGGTCGGGGCATTCACGAAAGCGGTGACCCGGCTTCTTGCAGAAAAGCAAAACAGGGGCCTATCATAGCATCGAACTCCGGGATGAACGGGTCTCCTACAACCGTCACAAATTCGTCCTTGAGTTTGAGGGGAAGCATTGGGCCTAGGAGCCGCATTTGAGTTAGCTTGAGGGTGATAAGGAACAAGTGATCTTGCATTGGAGTTAGAGGGAGCATTGAAACACCTCTTGTTAGTATAGGCATTAGAAGAAGAAGGAGCGAGAGATCTTTTGTCATTGAAGTTTGACCTTGGATTGAAAGAGGGGGAAGGAGAGGGATTCTTCATCTTTGCTTCATCTCTAACGGCCTTCATTGAGTTCTCGGCCCACAAGGCATCATCATAAAGATCCCCAAAAGAAGTAGAGCTCCTCCTTACCTTACTTTGAAGAACGACACTCAACTTGTTACGGTAATAGAAGGCTCGGTCCTCGTCATCTCGAATAAGCCTCGGAGAAAAATGAGCAAGCTTGTTGAACTCCGTAGTGAAGTCCTGAGCTGACAAGTTGCCTTGTTTAAAGTCAATGAACTCCTTGAGCCTTTGTTGTTTAAGCTCTTTAGGATAGAATCTACCTTCCACAAGAGCTTTGAAACAAGCCCAGTTGAAGTCCTCTTCGAGAGTAGCGGTGGCACTAGTGATAGCCCACCAATTATCAGCTTCCCTCACCAGGAAGTGCTTTGTGATCCTCACCTTGTCCTCTTCTCGGACTTGGTATAGATCGAACTGCTTCTCCATCTCACGGAACCAATCGGATAGCTCCGTAGGGTCCGGTTCTCCACCATATGGTACAATTGTACTTCTAGCTATTTGTCCAGCTACCCATGCGTAGCAACCTTGATGGTTATCCTCCCTTCTAGGGGGAACTTGGTTGGCATGAGCTAAAGCTGCATCTTGCTGATTTTTCAGCACTTGAGTGAGAGCTTCCAACATAACGTTCTCAACTAGTCGTGGTCTAACCATCTTCATAAGAAACAAAAACAAATTAAGTTATTCCTATCAATTAGCATAAACAAATAGACTACCAAGTAAAATCCTTAACTTCTACCCAACTCTCATTTATTATTTTAAGGTCAAGTAGTTTAAGTTTAGGGTTCACGTGTGTGCGTCGGGAGCGATAAAGCTCTGATACCAACTGTGACAACCCTCGCGAATGCGGAAAGATAAAACATACAAGCATGTGAATTATGTAGCGGAAATATGAAGTTTTTAAAACTTTTATACATGCAAGAAAAAGTAAACGAGGAGTGTCAAATATTACAAACTAAAGTGTGAAATACAACAAAGAGACGAAGTCTCTCAAAATGTTATAAATGTCAAAGTGTTTAGCAAACTAGCTAAAATCGTCTAGAGGTAAAACTTCCAGGGACAACGCCCGCTAGCTCACACCCGAACCCAAAATATCATAAGCAAAAAGCCATCCATGCAAGCAACCTGTTCATCCATGAAAAACATGAACGCCACAATCAGTGGGGAGTAACTCCGGGTTCTCCCAGCCATATCACATTAAACGTACATAAAAGGAAATACAAAAGGAGAAGCATGCATATATAGATATACATGTGAAATACGATAAGGATAGATAGACAATTCAATATATAATGATAAGAGCATATGAAGTACAAGTCCGAATCCATCATGTTATACAAAGACTCGGGGAAGACACTCTTAGGCAACCGAATACGCTCACTAGGGCTTACATCTCACCGTTAGCGGTATAAGTTTGATAAGATTGAGACTCAACAAACAATCCATGCCAATCGTCTATTTCATGTAAGTGTTCAAATCAATGTTCACATATAATTCAACTTAAAAACAACCGTCCGATCATACAAATATAACAACATATTCTCTCACGGTAAATGACACGCACTAGCATCATGTACAATAGCAAGACAAGCCAATGGAAGCTCACGGGATAAGACATTTCCCGGAACCGTATACAATAAGACATTTCGTATACTCATGACCTAGACAAAACCAGTTCACGGGGATAAGACGTTTCCCGGAATCATGTACGATAAGACGTTTCGTACACACAAGACTCTAATCCTCTCTGGTAGGACGACGATAATAATACGGTCCTAGTCTAAACCTGGCCAGACTCTCGGAATAAGACGTGTTCCGATTCGACATGTGGTAAGACGTTCCACATCCAAGACTCGATCATACAAAGACGTCGAGTACCCCAAATTCGGCTAAACCACACGAAAGTGGCGGAAAGAGATCTATAGTCAAAAGTCAAGCTAGTACGCTACATGGAATGACACCACCTCGCAAGTATACAACATTTGACGGCCGGGTCGATCAACACAAAGCGTTCGCCTCCCAACAACGTCGTCATATGCCCACTAACACATGCAATTAAGCAGTAAGGATACATCCCCGTTCCGACATTCCAGCCTTACGAACGTGGAGGTAGCCAAGGGAATGAGAGTACAAAGCATATAAGAAAATAGTGCTCAAACCGTAACATTTGTAAAAACCGACTCAAAGTGCGACATATCAAAAACCGTCACAAAACATGAGAATAGGGCATTATATAAATTTAACTATGATAAAAATGAATCAATACATGATACATAAGCATTTGAACAAGTTTATGAAGCATAATAAATAAGAAACATAGATCTTATCTCAAAACAACAAGTTTGGAAACTAACTAAAACAAGGGTCCACTTCAAACGGTCATAACTAGAGTTGTAGACATGAAAATGCAGAAATTCCAAATGGAGGTGATAGCGTATTCTCTTACGGTTCCAACGGTAGGTCACTAGCCCAAAACAAGCAAGTAACGAAGGAGATATGATCATTTTACGAAAAGGGGTCAGTGCAGTGAAACTGCACAAGTCACGACCGTGACTTGTATTTCACGCTCGTGAAACCCTCTGTTACGCAAGGGTATGTGATCAGCCACTATTTCACGCTCGTGACATGAGTTTCACGACCGTGACTTGGGTTAAGACAACTCCATTTTGTTCTAAACTCAACCATCATCAACTATTATCATAAATCATCAATTCTCATAATTCACTTCTATCAATTATCAACAATCAATAATCATCATCAACAATCATCAACTAACAACAATCATCATCAATAACATAAATCCTAAGCTTACTAATCGTATTCTAAATACGAATTCTAACATAGAAATCATGTAAAACACGTAAATGATATCGAGTAACCCTTCATCGTTACCTTTATGCGTCTTTACTCCGCGTCAAGGTCCTCTTCAATTAAGAAATAGTCTTTCTCGGGATCTTGGAGGTCACCACCTACAAATAGTTAATAAAAGATGAATTTACTTCACCTTGAGAAAGACAGAAAGTTCAAAAAGCGAGAAAGACGGTAATGTTATTATCAATACGGATAGAGGAAGATAAAAGGGGAAGAATAAGACGAACTTACGTGAATTTGAGCAAGAAACGAGCGAGTTATGACGAATCTAAGCTTGGATGATTATGGAAGCTAGGTTTTGATTTGGGTTTCTTAGTGATGAAGTAATGTTGAGTTGTGAGAATGAAATAGGCTAGGAGTAGTATGAGGGAGTATGAAGGAAAAAGTCAAGAAAAAGTCAAAGACGACTTAAGACGGGTTTTACTTGAAATCTCGCGGAAATTCCAAATACGAACTCGGAAATTCTAAATTCGATTCGGAAAATTAAATTCTAAATTAAAACTAAAATTCGCTGAAAAGTATCCGTAAAATATTTTCACTATAAAAATGGGGTACAATAACGGGTGTTACAACCAAGGGATTGTGCCTCCTAGGGTTGCGTGCCTCCTAGGGTTTCGTGAGCTAGGGTATTTCGGCCAACCTAGGCTTGTTTCCTTGTTTACCTTAATCTAGGATTCTACTATATCTTTACAACAATATTTTGAGATATTAAAGATAAATATATTTCTATAAGATAAACCAAATAATATTTTGAGATGAAGATATTTCTAAAAGATAAGCAAATATTATTTTATGGAAAGATAAGATCTTTATTAAATATAAGTTAGGGTTTTGTGAACAACCCGAAAAGTACCCAATTTTTCCTAGTGAAAATATTTACTAACACTTTTCAGTAGAACTAAAGTTTTTAAAATAGGAATTTTAGTTCCGAGTCTTATTGTGAAATTCCGCGTTCGTATTTGGAATTTTTGAGGGATTCCATGAAAAGACCGTTTTTAGTCATCTTTGACTTTTCTTGACTTTTAAGTCGTCTTTGACTTTTACTTGACTTTTTAAAGTCGTCATTGACTTTTTCTTGACTTTTAAGTCGTCCTAAACTTTTCTTGAATTTTAAGTCATCTTCGACTTTTCTCGACTTTTCAGTCAACTTTGACTTCCGTTGACTTTTCCCGACTCGTCTCATAAGTATGAAGACCGAAATTTTATTTAAAAAAATAATATTTTTGATTTATTTTTATTTAGATTTATTACGATTTATCATAATTTAATATAATTATTTTGAATTTATTCGGAATTTAAAGAATAACTTTTACGGTTTTTAACCGAACGTCATTTAACTATTCCCGACGCATCGTAAAGCGCGCAACAAAATCGAAACTCGACTTTGGCATGAGTCACACGTTGATGTCATCGCTTTCCACTCACCATTAGATGTTTTATTTATTTTGATTAAAATAATCAAAATATCTAGATATTTACTCACTTTATCGATCCGTCAACGAAGATTACGCAAATCGAGCAAAAACAGACCGAATCCTCACCATATCACACGGCTACTTTAGTGCTCTAATAGATCTTGATATTCTCATTTCTTTTGATTAATATATCATAATATCTAGATAACTATTTACTTTATCGATCAATTAACGAAAATTACGCAAAACGCTCGAAATCAGACCGGGAGTCACCATTTCACACGTCTACTTTAGTCCTCTCTTAGGCCTTGATATTTTGATTACTTTTCATTACAATATCATAATATCTTGATAATTGGTGTAATTAACTTTATCGTTAATTATATTAAATCGTTTACCGTAAAATAATTATTAAACGCGAGTCAATTACGTAACAACAATTTCAAAACTCGACATCCTTATTTGTCTATATGTACACGGCTCAAACCACCATCCTTACTCACAAACAACTTTTCACTTTACAACAAATCAAAATAAGATCAAAATATCACTTTATTTAATCGTTCTTCGTGTTCTTCGTCGTTCATCAATTGTTCTTCATCGTTCTTGAGCAAAACCTTCATAAAATCTTCAATTCTTAATTAAATCCATCCTAATTTATATTTCTAAGATCTCCTCTTCGCTCCTCATCTTCCCGGACGGTTATATTTCAATTCCGTCAAGATCATTTTCAACACTTTAATTATGGAAATTCATATTTTAATTCTAATAATGTTTTCCTTGTTATTTCTTATAGGGGAAGACTTGGAAGACGAGTTTGGAGACTCGTATATTTTGGGTGAAGATTAGTAGAAGGGTTTTCTTATTATATACTTCTTATTATTTTGGTGCTAAGTGATTTTGGCTAGCTAAGGTAACAATTCCGATTTACTCGACGAATTAATGTCACATAGCTTTAGTTTTGGTTCATGTTATGGTTATTTATGATTTTAGTAGTAACATGAGAAGATATGGGATTTTTATGTTGTATGGAAATTTTTATGTTGTATGGAATTTTTATGTTGTTTTATTGTTCTTGATGATTTTTATGTTGTATGGAAATTTTTATGTTGTTTTATGGTTCTTGATGATTTTTATGTTGTATGGAATTTTCATGTGGTTTTATTATTCTTGATGATTTTTATGTTGCATGAATTTTTATGTTGTTTAGGAAATTTTAACAAGTTTAGTGTTCTTGATAAATTTTGATGATTTTCAATAAGTTATGATTTTTATGTTGTTTAGGAAATTTTAACAAATTTAGTGTTCTTGATAAATTTTGATGATTTTTAATAAGTTATGATTTTTATGTTGTTTAGGAAATTTTAACAAGTTTAGTGTTCTTGATAAATTTTGATGATTTTCAATAAGTTATGATTTTTATGTTGTTTAGGAAATTTTAACAAGTTTAGTGTTCTTGATAAATTTTGATGATTTTAATAAGTTATCATTTTGTATGGAAGGTTGTTAAAAATGGTAGTTTGATAATTAAAACAAGTTGGAATTAATTTGGTGGGGTTTGTGGTGTGAACCGTGGGGTTGGTAGTGAACCGGACCAAACCAGACCGGTCCAGGCCGGTTCAGACCCGGTCTGGGTTGGTCCATGGTGGGTCCGGGTTTTGGTCTTTGGGTTGTGTCGATGTTTGATTGTTAATTGTTGTTTTGACGGATTTTAATTACGTTAAAGCATGCGGGAAAATATTAGAAATCGGTTTTAGAAAATTAAAGTAAAACAGCCCATTTATGTCAAAACAGGCCGTGGGCCCATCCAAGCCCATGTGGGGTCCGGCCCAACTCAGCCCGTGGGTCCCACTTTGGGACTCGTGACGGTTTTTGAGTTATCGTCATTTTTATCGTGTTTTGTAATATTTAGCAAGTGGGAAATATTAATAAGTAAAATATTTAATTAAAAAGTTTTTCATAAAATTATTATTTCTCACATGTTAGAAATTATAATACGAGATTAGTTTACGTTGAAATCATTTAAGTCAAGCGGGTTTTGGGTATAATATGATAATTCACATGTTAGAAGTAGTAATAAAATAACATGTAGTGAATATGTTGATTTTATGTCTATGTGATAAAGACTCTGCTTCTAGCCGGTTTGATCCAACGGGTTTGGTCAAACTAAGATCTAGTCAGCCCCGATTTGACTGATGACCCGTCGCGGGACTCGGGTCGGGGATTTGTCTTCAAGTGAGGTTGTATTTAATTCTGAATTAGCCTTAGTAGATATGAGGCGATATGATATTTGATTATTATTTATATGCAATTAGTCACATGATAGGATGTATTCCCGTGACTGTTTGTTTATATGGTTGGTGTCTTGTTGACTAAGTACCCATAGAGAATTATGGATATATGGCGTCTTGACCATTCTAATTCTAAATGAGAGCTCTGGCCCATGGACATTGATAGGCCGTACTATCTTTAACGAGAATGGAGTTCACAGCTTGATAGCTTTGTTGGCCCGGCTTGCTGTGGGTT
>JAIUZE010073457.1:0-16659 GCA_022085475.1 Heliosperma pusillum | reverse complement strand
CAAAGACGGTTCGAAAGTCAAGAAAATTCAAAGACGACTTAAAATTCAAGAAAAGTCAAAGACGACTTACAATTTCAAGAAAAGTCAAAGACGACTTAAAATTCAAGAAAAGTCAAACTCGACTCAAAAGTCAAGAAAAGTCAAACTCGACTCAAAAGTCAAGAAAAGTCAAACTCGCCTTAAGACGGGATTTTCATGGAATCTCCCAGAAACTCCAAATACGAACTCGGAAATTCTAAATTCGACTCGAAACATAAAAAGCTAATTTAAAACTTAAATTCGCTGAAAAGATTTCGTAAAATATTTCTACTAGAAAAATAGGGGACATTTCCGGGTGTTACAATCACCCCACCTTTTAAAAAGTTTCGTCCTCGAAACTTGAGAGTAGAAAAGAAAAGTTATAGGGACCAATTCGTTTTCTCCAAATTAGTATTCAAAACATTTTCAAGGAAATGTATTTCAAAAGCATGACATTTTCCAAAAAGGTATAGGAAAAGTTTTCGAAAGTAACTCTTTTTCTGTGGAACGAAATTGTTCTTGTCGTGCACACAAGAACACCAGCATTCCAAAGTAAAGACAAGATTAAAATTAAATCATACGATCATACGTTGATAAGTGCAGAACTAATCATTAGACGTCTCAAATAACAAGTTCTAGCATCCAACCAAACGCAAAATCCAGTATAAGAGCAACCTAAATCCATTTTCGAAAAATGAAAGTAGAAATTTCATTTCTAAAACTCTTTTAAAAGGATAAATGTGAAATCCATCTTGCAAATTTGAAAATTTTCTAAATTCGTACACTCAAGACAAACAAACATTTCACACACCTAAAAGTAATTTGAACATCAAACTCACAATCATGGTAATAAAAGATAAACACAACGAGTAAAAAGGAACAAGAAGGCTTATCGAAACGAGTAATAACGGAAAGAAGGACAATGTCCAAAGAATAACAAATTGAATAAGCGTCAATTTGAAAGGCAAAGGGAGAAATGAACGACAAAGCAATTGCTCAAAAGGGGAAGAAAGCCTAAGAACCAAACACTCCACTCAAATACAAAAGTCATCTTAGTCAATTTCTCGGGCATTTTCGCCAAACCCAAATTATAGCCACATCATTCTAAGGGCTTATCCAATTAACATCACAAACATCGATAATAAGCTAGTCCTCAAAAGAATGTAACTCATCAATTTAAATCATCAGATTCCCTACAAAAATATTCCATAATCACGAAACTTCGAGTAACAAATCTCAATTATTCGAATCCAATTAGAATCTACTAAGGTCCATCGGCACGGTAGACTCCACGACTAACAATCCACAAGGTAAAGAGACTTACCATGAAATCCTTTAATCCAATTTACTTCAAACTCATTATCCTAAATTTACAAAGAACTTTCTCATCCGCGAAAGTCAAAACACAAACCACGCAACAAAACATAATCATCTAGGATCCAACTAGCCTTATCCAAAGTCTCACGACAAGGGAAAATTCACAATCCATTATCGGTTATAAGAATTCTTTAATAAACCAACATCCTTATTTCGATCATTACTACGCCTGAAACCTCAAATATAAATAGCCACATTAGCAAAACTACGGAGGTTACTAATCCTCAAGATAATGGGTTCACCATTCTATCTCTATATTCCATAACAACTGAGCACTCACTATCCAAAGCTTGCTACGAATATTGCTCAATCTCAAACTATGATTCCTTAAGAATAAAAGAGAATTACTAACTCCAAACCACAAATGATCAATCACTTGGCAATCAGACAACCATTCAAATCATATCGTTCATCTAAAACTCAATATGAATCGATTTTCATTTACGACAAAACTCCTCAAACTTTGGGTACCGGGTCAATTTCCCTAAAGCAAAGTCTCTTTAGAATCCACCAATTAGAGACATCTAATTCTCAAATGATATACCAAGCAACCGCTATAATACCCAACAACAACGAACTATTATCATGATCAACTAATTTCTCAAAATAATACTAGAATACCAAGCTCCAAATCTAAAACCACTAAGAGAGGATACATTATCACTATTAGGATTCATCCTAGAGTTTAAGTCCTATTTTCCATGATCAAAAGCAACATGAAATTTGCTAAATCCAAAGACCCATATTCTAGCTAAAGAATCCCAAAATTCATTACACTTATTCTCTAAGCTTTAGAAACGGAGTATCCAATCCACTAGAGAAAAGATGAAGGAGCAACGAGATAGGAAACGATAAGGAATCTCAAGGAGAACATGAGAATAATTCAAGCACGGGATTACAAGAGAGGAGCGCTGAAAATAACGAGGTCAAGAAAGAGACAAAGCAGATAGTAGAGGTATGAATATATCCGAGTAAGAAATAAGATACGAGCATGCGATTTCTTAAAGATCAATCTTGACAAAAACATTCAAGAATGGAAATGGAAAGGAATGATGGCACGAGTAATGGTTTAAGGTTTAATCCACAAAGTTCTCCTTTCAGACTTAGGGTGATAGTAAAGCAACTTATCCCAAACAAAGGTCTCTTACAAGGGACCATCGTACCACGTACAATCATCAAAGTAAGGTACACCTAGATTTGTTAAATCGACTCCAACCCAATTCATCCATCCTTTCATATCACACGGATTCCCAATTGCGGAATTGCAACTCAAGCATAGTAACATTCTCTCAACTCCATAATTTGACACATTCCCAAAGGTTTCAAAAACCGAAGAACCAATAAGGAAATCTCCATACTAATCCTTTTCAACTCCTACGGCCACATGGTAGAACACCGAACAAAACGTCATTATCAACATCATATAGCCCACGAGTTCATTATTAACAAAGTACAACCTCAAGTCAAACATCATCATTAACGTCCCAAGGTATTTCCATCATAGCTCACATCATCGAATCTCGCTCATATCTATAATCCTCAAGTAATATGGTTCAACTTACCGAAACCTTACTACTTCAAACGAGTCTCCAATACCATAAGGTAATATCATACCTTTAAATCCAAGAACTATAGCCAAATGCTTTTCCACCAAGCCTACACTTACAAACACACCATAGGAAACCACAAGACGACACTTAACCTCAAAAGTATTTTGCACCTCAAGGTATCATCCAAATATTCTCACTTAGAACAACTAGCTCCAATTTAGATATGATCCTCAAGACACTCTAATATTACTAAAATCCTAAGCTCAAAAGATTAAATCACTAATGGTTTAAGAAGTCCTAGCCAACTCATTCAACCTTACACCATCAAATACCATGAACTATCTACACATTAGTCATGGCAAGCATCAAGCATTAAAATCATCAAGTTTATCTTACTACCTTTCCTTAGAGTTACAACCAATCATCAATATAGGGTAAATTTAGATCTACGCTATTTTCCTCAAATCACAAATCATTCTAACCAACACTAATATTCCACAAAGTTCAAAGATCTTCCGACCAAGTACAATATACCACAAACAAAAGGGTATGACATCCATAAAAATGTTACAAGAGGAAGGTAAGGATACCAATGGTAAGAGGGAGGAACTATCAATAGTAATTTCCAAGAGGCAAACAAGTTGGAAAAGAAAGAAGTGCATAGATAGAAGGAAGAGAGCATAATACAATAAGGACGAGAGAATTCTAAGATGAGGAAGAAATACAAGTTCAAATAGGCTAGTAAATCTTCAAATCTCCGGTAGAGGATACTTCTTCTAGGTAACACATTGATCCACCTTAAGACGGTAGATACAAACAAACATAACATCACTCAACACAATCAACAAACAAGTTAGAACCTAACAAACATCAAGTACACCAAAGACTACCAAGTAAAGTCCTTAATTTCTACCCATCTCTCATTTATTTTTTTCAAGGTCAAGTAGTTTAATTTTAGGGTTCACGTGTGTGCGTCGGGAGCGATAAAGCTCTGATACCAACTGTGACAACCCTCGCGAATGCGGAAATAATAAACAAACAAGCATGTGAATTATATTGCGGAAATAGGTAGTTTTTAAAAACTGTTATACATGCAAGTTAAATAAAACGAGGAGTGTCAAAATATTACAACTAAGTGCGGAAAATAACAAAGAGACGGAGTCTCTCAAAATGTTAACAAAGAACAAGTGTTTAGCAAATAAGCTAAAATCGTCTAGAGGTAAATCTTCCAGGGACAACGCCCGCTAGCTCACACCCGAACCCCAAAACATCATATCCAAAAAGGCATCCAAGCAAGCCACCTGTTCATTCATGAAAAACATGAACGCCACAGTCAGTGGGGAGTAACTCCGGGTTCTCCCAGCCATATCACCTTTAACGTACATATAAGGAAATACAAAAGTAAAGCATGCATATATATATATACATGTGAGTTGCGATAAGAATAGATAGGCAATTCTATAGATAATGATGAGATCATGTGGAAATCAAATCCGTAACCATCATGTTATTCAAAGACTCGGGGAAGACACTCTTAGGCAACCGAATACGCTCACTAGGGCTTGCATCTCACCGTTAGCGGTATAAGTTTGATAAGATTGAGACTCGCCAGACAAACCAAGTCAAGTCATGCGATGATCACATAATATCCAACATATTACCATCCATTCACGAACCAAGACCTTGACGGTGTCAAGTCATGCAATGACCATGAATACAATCATGAAATCACACATTCAAAGACAACGACACAAAGACGACCTTTCACACGGTAAATGAAACGCACTAGCATCGTGTACATGGCAAGTATGATTAAAAGGCGTTCACGGATGACATTTCCCTCAACTCATACACGATGACATTTCGTATATTTAGACTAATTTCCTCCTGGTAGGACGACGATAATAATACGGTCCTAGTCTAAACCTGGCCAGACTCTCGGAATAAATCATGTTCAGATTCGACACGCGATGACGTTTCGCATCCAAGACTCGGTCTTACAATATATATGCCGAGTACCCCAAATTCGGTAGATCAATTCCCGAAAGAGGCGGAAAAGAGATCAAGCCTCATAACAAGCGGTACGCTACATGCAAATAACACCACCTCGCAAGTACACAACATTTGACGGCCGGGTCGATCAACGCATAGCGTTCAACTCACAACAACGTCGTCGTATGCCCACTAACACATGCAATTAAGCAGTAGGATACCTCTCCGTTCCGACATTCCAGCCTTACGAACGGGAAGATAGCCAAGGGAATGAGAATACAAAGCACAAGACAAAATAGTGCTCAAACCGTATCATTTGTAAAAACCGACTCAAAGTGGGACATAGCAAAAACCGTCACAAAACATGTGATACAAGCGACTCAAATATCATATTTCCAAAATATCAATATTATAAGACACTACGTAAAATTATACGTTAAATGAACGATTAGCGATATTATAAATGAAAACCGTAAACAACCAACACAACCAACATACAGCAGGTGCCAGCCGGTCAGGCTGACCGGCTGCCGGTCCACCGGCTCAGGCCATTGCCTCATACAAAAACCAACATCAAACTGCAGTGTGTCCCAGCCGGTCGGGCTGACCGGCTGCCGGTCAACCGGCTGGGACCAGAGGGTCTTTTGAAAAACAAAGGAAGGAATGGGGGTGTCTCAGCCGGTGGTCTGACCGGCTGCCGGTCGACCGGCTGAGCCCATCCTCATATTCCAAAATTACGTAAAAGTGTAACAAAATACAGCAGGTGCCCCAGCCGGTGGTCTGACCGGCTGCCGGTCGACCGGCTGGGGTCCAATTCATACGAAAATCCCATTTTTGCCTAAGGAACCAATTTCAATTATCATCCAATATTATCATAAATCATCAAAACTCATATGAAATCTCAACATACAACATATATCATCATTCAACACACTTACCAAGCTCACTAACCATATTCTAAATACGGTTTCTAGCATAGATAACATATAAAACACGTAAATGATACCGAGTAACCCTTCACCGTTACCTTTAAGCGTCTCTACTAGTCGTCAAGCTCCTCTTCAATAAGGTTGTAGTCTTTTTCGGGATCTTGGAGGTCACCACCTACATAAAGATCATAAAAGATGAATGAAATTCATCTTGAGAAAGACGGAAAGATTGAAAAGCGAGAAAGACGATAATTTTATTAGCAATACGGATAGAGGAAGGCAAGGGGAGAAGAATAAGACGAACTTACGTGAATTCTATCGAGTAATGAATGAGCTAGGACGAATCAAAGATCGAAAAACAATAGGGAGGCAAGGGTTTGAGTTTTCTTAAAGAGGAAGGAAGGTTTGGTTTGTGTTTGTGTAGGAAAATAGGTTAAGGAGTATGAGTATAAGTAAGGGAAAAAGTCAATCCAAAAGTCAAACTCGCCTTAAGACGGGATTCTCATGGAATTTCTCGGAAATTCCAAATACGAACTCGGAAATTCTAAATTCGACTCGAAACTTAAAATTATAAATTAAAACTTAAATTTGCTGAAAAGATTTCGTAAAATATTTCTACTAGAAAAATAGGGTACATTTCCGGGTGTTACACATATTGTCTTTATAAGGGCAATATGGTTGTTCATTTCATTTGTTTAATTCTTGCTTGTTTTTCCTACATCTCTCTAAAATCCTTCTTCTCACTAAAACTCTCATATACTAATATTTCTTAAGTATTACTAGTGTAGTAATATAGTCTAATATTAGTAGTATAACATCTATCTTATTATCTAGTTATTAATAATGGTAGATTATTTGCTGTCATCTTGGTGCAACTTGAAGGAGGTCTTCTATTTTGGAGATTATTCTTGTTCATCCATTCTTATAGCTCAAGAACAACAAGAAGGAGTTCTTGTTGTGCCCATTTAATTTCCATATCAATGTGAGGAAATTTCTTCTTTTATATAAATGTCTTTATATTTGCATGCATGTCACATAGATCATTAAATACTAAATTAACAAGTAATTTAGTAACTAATTAGAGGAGTCTAATTAAGGTCTATGGACTTTCATGTAACACCCGCAAATGTACCCTATTTGTAATTTAAAAATATTATACGGATACTTTTTAGCGAAATTTTAGATTTAGGCTAGAACTTATTTTCCGTGTTTAATTTAGCAAATCCGAGTTCGTATACGGACTTTACTCGAAATTCCATGTGAGTTACGCCTTAAGCCGCTTTTGGGCTTTTTCCATATTTTTCCACTTACTCACCTTATACCCCTCCTTAAACCTTAACTCCCTCATTCTTTTTCCACTTACCTCTTCTTCCTCATACAAACCACCAAAACCCTAACTCCATTTTTGATCAAACTCAAGTTCATCACTACACCTTCATTACTCACCCAAATCTCCTTATTTTCATCTTAATATTCCGCTCTCATCGTCCTCTACATTGTGTGGTAATAAAATTACCGTCTTTCTCATTTTAAATTTTTCCGTCTTTCTCAAAGGTGAATTATATTCATCTTTTGTCGTCTTTGTATAGTTGGAGCCCTTCAAGACCCCGATAAGGATTACTATCTAGTGGAGAAAGGCTTAGAGATCGATTGAATATGCGTAAAGGTAACGGTGAAGGGTTACTCGATATCAATACGTGTTTTAATGCTTTAGTTGATCTTATACAATGATTAGTTATGATTAGAAAGTATTTAATGTGGTTTTTTGATGATAAATGATTATTGGAATAAATGGGTATCAAAGGATTTGAAGTAATTGTTGTTGTTGTGTGTTGATTTCGGGCTTGTTGTCCCAGCCGGCCCCCCGGCCGCCGGTCACTCCAACTGGCTGGAAGCCCCTGTAGTGAAATTGGGAAAGTTGGTGAATTTGCGAGTAATGTAAGTCTCAGCCGGCCCCCCCGGCTGCCGCCCCCATCGGCTGCCTCCACACTGGCTAGGAGTCACACCTCTTTCCTTCCATTTGTTTTCGACCAAGTCTGTAGGTCCCCCTGACCGGCTGGGGATCTATGTTTCTTATCTCCTTCATTACTTGCTTGTTTTGGGCTTGTGACCTACCGTTGTAACCGTAACAGGATAAGCTATGACCTCCACTTAGAATTTCTTCATTTGAATGTCTAGAACTCTAGTTATGATCATTTTAAGTGGACCATTGTTTTAGTTGGTTTCCAAATATGTTGTTTTGAGAGGGGATCTATGTTTCTTATTTAGTATGCTTCTTAATATTGGTCTAATGCTTATGTATCATGTATTAAATCATGTTTATCATAGTTACATTTATATAATGCCCTATTTTCATGTTTGGAGACGGTTTTTAGTATGTCTTCTATTGAGTCGGTTTTACCTTATGTTATCATTTGAGCACTAATTGTTAAGTGCTATGAACTCTTATTCCCCGGCTACCACCTTGCTCGTTAGACTGGAATGTCGGAACGAGGAGATGTATCCCAAATGCTTAAATGCATATTTTAGTGGAGATATGACGACGTTGTTAGGAGGCGAACGCGATACGTTGATCGACCCGGCCGTCAAATGTCGTATCTTTGCGAGGTGGTGTCATTGCATGTAGCCTACCGCTTCTTTTCGATTCTTGTGCTCTTTCCGCCTCTTTCGTGAAGGTTGACCGAATTTGGGGTACTCGGCTTCTGTGTTTGAACGAGTCTTGGATGCGAAATGTGTATCGCATGTCGAATCGGAAAATGTTATTCCGAGAGTCTGGCCATGTTTAGACTAGGATCGGATATTTATATCGTCGTCCTACCAGGAGGAACTGAGTCTATATATACGAAATGTTAATCGTGTATGCGTTCAGGGAATGTGTATCCCGTGTATGCGATTTTAATCATACTTGCTATGTACATGGTGCTAGTGCGTGTTATTTACCGTGAGATATGTTGTCACCGTATTCGTACGTTTGGATGGATGATTATATGTTGATTATTTGTGACCGTTGGATGACTTGGCGTGGTTTATATGTCGAGTCTCTATCTTATCAAGTATATGCCGCTGTCGGTGAGATGCAAGCCCTAGTGAGTATATGGTTGCGTAAGGGTGTTTTCCCCGAGTCTGTCTATAGTATGATTGATAAGTGAATATTTGTATGATTTTAACCCCCAATTTAGCTTGGTTTTGTAAGTCATTTGTGCTTTGTTAAGCCGTTTTATGAGCTAATATCGTCTTCTAGGCGAATTCCTATGTTCTAACCTGTTTTGTAGGGAAAGTGACGTTTCTACGCCCTTTTTCTATATTCACGAGCATTTGCCTAGAACCCGACGATTTGAAGAAGCAAGCTTGACCAAGTGAAAGGCATTTCAAGAAAGTTCACTAATTCTTAGGAGAGAAGAAGTAAAGACAGTTTCGCAGTTGTCGGAAGATCAACCAGTTAGGCAAAGAATTCATCGATTTACATCAAACCCTATCAACAAACCCGACTCAAGAGGTCAAGGGGGATGTTGGAATTCAAGTCATATGCAAGGGGAGATGAAACGAGAGTCAAAGGACCAAGATCACATCTTACCCGATCGGGTAAGTGTGTACCCGATCGGGGATCCCTGCTGCTTCGAGCAAATTGCTTCAACTTCCTCCTTTTGTCCTATATGTTCAATGCTCGACCCCTTCCCCACGAAACCCTAATGCTATATAAAGGATGCTCCAACCACTCTTATCAATACATCTTACATCAAACATCTCACATGTCTACATCCTCTTTACAATAATGTTTTCTCTTCTTACATTTTCTCTTTAGATTAGGAGGAAGGGAGAACTAGCCTCTCTTCTCTTATTTTCTTCTTCTTTTCATCTTTAGTTCTTAGTTTATTTCTGTCTTTTCTACATCAAAACTTTAGCTTAGATCAATAAGAATTTCATCTTTGTGATCTACTTTGTTGGGTACAAGTGTTGTAATTCAAGGAACGATTATTCTATGCAAGGGATTTCTATTATTGTTATCGCTTTCGTTGTTGATCGTCACCTAGGTATTTCTATTTTATCTCTTGTCTAAAGTCCTTATGTTTTCTGTTTATTTGTTATTTTTCTTTACATATTTTCTTAGATTCATTTTAGTGTCGTTATAATCATCATTTCATTTCATTAGATTGTCAATTTAGCGTCGTTATTATCGCCATATAAAGAGTCTTAAACTATTGTCAAAACCACATAAACATGTCTATCCTAGTTTTCGTTATTAACTTCATCTTAGATTTAGACATCGCCATGAGTGAGTAGTCACCTTTCTAGGGTGTAGGGTAGCCATGTTAGATTGATTAAAAGATGTTAATTGGATAAAAGAAATTGTGCTTTTAAAACATTGTGTCTATGCATGTTTGGACTTTAACGATAGTTGACGATTCCTGATCAAAATCATTGACTAGAATGGAATTCCTTTCCAAGGTAGAGATACGTGAATTGAATAGACAAAGCATGACATGGTGGATTAAGACCTAGTAAATTGCCTAAAAGCCTGCTAGACCATCTGATCTATTATTGGAATGAACACATCATTCTTACGAACTCACAATGAATTATTTGCATGTTCCATATCCAATTGCATCGTCAATATATTAGTCTACATGTGTGAACCTACTTCCCTAGATGTTTTTCATCATTGTTAATTCATCACTTACCTTATTGCTTTCATTTCCAATTGCTTTTATTTCGTTTATGCCTTATATTAGTTTAGAAATTAAAATCCAAAAACCCAGAAACTCGTTAAATAAAACCCAATTGCGAGACATTTCACATTCTATAGGAAACACCATCTCCCTGAGGATCAACCCCTACTTCCCTAATTACATTAATTTGTTATTAGCCTAGTCTGGGTAATTTATCTTTGTATCGGGCTTGCGACAGGCACGATCAATGATGCTTTATTGTTTTATAATTCATGTACCTATATCTTTATATATTGAAATGCCTATTTATCCTTCTCGTATTTCACATGTATATTTATATATGTAGGCTTCTACTTATCTATTATAGTTTAAGTATGTTATTTGTGATATGGCTGGGAGAACCCGGAGTTACTCCCCACTGACTGTGGCGTTCATGTTTTCATGGATGAACATGTTGCTTGGATGGTTTATGCTTATTTTTTTGGGTTCGGGTGTGAGCTAGCGGGCGTTGGCCTCGATGATTCACCCCTAGACGTTTCTTAGCTAGTTTTGTTAAACAACTTTCATATTTGATAACGTTTTGAGAGACTACGTCTCTTTGTAGTATATTATTCTTTAGATTGTAATTATTTGACAATCCTCGTACTTTTCTTTTGCCATGTTAAAAGTTTCAAAAATATCATTTTTTCGCTATATAAATTGCATGCTTGTTATGTTTTATTTCCGCTATCGCGAGGTTTGTCACAGTTGGTATCAGAGCCTATGACGCTCCCGACGCACACACGTGAACCCTAAACTTAAATTACTTGACCTTGAAATAATAAATGAGAGATGGGTAGACTTAAGGACCTAAGGTGGTTGTCTTTGGTGTACTTGATGTTTGTTAGGTTCTAACTTGTATGTTGATTGTGTTTAGTGATGTTATGTTTGTTTGTATCTACCGTCTCGAGGTGGATCATGTGTTACCTAGAAGAAGTATCCTCTACCGAAGGTTGAAGATTAACGAGCCTATTTGAAGTGTACTTCTCCCTCATCGATCATCTCTTGTGCCTTTAGTGTACCTTTTCCCCTCTTTCTATCTAGGTTCTTCTTTCTCTTCCAACTTGTTTTGCCTCTTGGAAATTACTCTTGATAGTTTCCTCCATCCTACCATTGGTATCCTTACCTTCCTCATGTAACATTTTTGTGGATGTCATACCCATTTGTTGGTAATATATAAACTTTAGTCGGAAGAATTTTGGACCTTGTGGAATCTTAGTGTTGATTAGAATGGATTTGGGATTTGAGGAAAATGGTGTAGATCTAATTTCACCCCATAGTGGTGAGAGTTTGTATCCTTGAGAAGAATATGGTAAGATATGTTTGATGATTTTAGTGTATAAATGTTTACCATGACTTGTGTGTGGATAGTTCATGGTATTCGATGGTGTAAGGTTGAATGAGTTGACTAGGACCTTTAAGCCTATTGGTGACTCAATCTTCCGGATTTAGCAGTTTGATAATATTAGGATTGCCCCGTGGATCATGTCTATGTTGGAATTTAGTAGAAGTGAGAAGTTTCGAATGATTTCTGGAGGTGGAAAATGCATTTGGGGTAAGTGATGTCATATAGTGCTGTTGTGAGATTTTGGTATAGGTTTGATGGAAAATCATTTGGCTCTAGTTCTTAGGTTCAAGGTGGTGACTTTGACTGATGGTATTGGAGACTCGTTCGAAGTAGTAAGGTTTTGTTGTAAGTTGAACCATATTACTTGAGGATTATAGATATGAGTAAAACTCGATGATGTGAGCTATGATGGAAATACCTTGGGACGCTAATGATGATGTTTGACTTGATGTTGTACTTTGATAATAATGAGCTCGTGGGCTATATGAGTTATATGAACCGATGGATGAATTAAGTTGTAGACGATTTATCGAATTCAGGTGTACCTTACTTTGATGATTGTACGTGGTACGATGGTCCCTTGTAAGAGACCTTTGTAGAGGAATAATTAAGATGTTTTACTATCGCCCTGAGTTTGAAAGGAGAATTTTGTGGATTAAACCTTAAACCTTTTACTTGAGCCATTATCCCTTTCCATTTCCTTTCATGCAAGTTCCTACTAAGCCCGATTCCTAGGAAATTGTTTTCTCTTATCTTTTCCTTTGCTTGGCTATATTCATGTCTATATCTATCCAATATCTAGCTTTTGGCTCCCTGCCTCTAGCGTTCCTCTAATTTTCGTCCGATCATATCGCGTTCGTGTTTCCCTCGAAATTTCCTATCGTTTCCAAATTCATGGTGACATTGTCTTTCCTATGGTGATATGATTGGGTTGTTAACTAGTTTTGTGTTGATTTTGACCATGAATAGGATTTTGAGTTAAACCTTAGGATGGATCTGTTGGGGGTATTGTACTCTCTAGGTGGCTTCATTTTTGTTAGCTTAATATTGTAGTGCTATTTTGGGAATCGAGTTGAGCGTGATAATAGTTCGTTGTTGTTGGGTATTATAACGGTTGCTTGGGATATCATTTGGGAATTAGATGTCTCTAATTAATGGATTCTAAAATAGACTTTGCTTTAGGGTAATCAAGCCGGTACCCAAAGTTGGAGGAGTAATGTCATAAATGAAAATCGATTCATTTTGAGTTTTAGATGAACTAGATGATTTGAATGGTTGTCTGATTGCTAAGTAATTAGCCATTTGTTGTAACACCCGCAAATGTACCCTATTTTTCTAGTAAAAATATTTTACGGATACTTTTCAGCAAATTTTAGTTTTAATTTAGAATTTAATTTTTTTCCGAGTCGAATTTAGAATTTCCGAGCTCGTATTTGGAATTTCCGCGAGATTCCATGGGAATCCCGTCTTAAGGCGAGTTTGACTTTTATTGACTTTTTCCTCATATATACTCATACTCCCTTAACCTATTTTCACTCAAACACATTCAATCTTACTTCTTCCTTAAGCAAACCAAACCCTTGCCTCCATAAACTTTCGATCTTTGAATCATCGTATCTCCTTCGTTTCTTGTTGAAATTCTCGTAAGTTCGTCTTATTCTTTCCCTCTTACCTTCCTCTATCCGTATTGGTAATAAAATTACCGTCTTTCTCGCTTTTTAAATTATCCGTCTTTCTCAAGGTGAATGATATTCATCTTTTATTATCTAATTGTATGTAGGTGGAGACTAGGAAGGTTTAGAAATCGATTAAAGACGCGAAAAGGTAACGGTGAAGGGTTACTCGATATCATTTACGTGTTTTACATGCTTATATGCTAGAAATCGTATTAGAATACGATTAGTAAGTTTAGGAATCATGTTATGGATGATGATTGTTGTTATTTGATGATTGTTGATGATGAATATTGATTGTTGATAGTTATTAGAAATGGATTATGAGAATTGGAAATGATAGGATTGAATTTATGTTGAAGGCTCACGGGTGAATTGGTAACACATGTCACGGTCGTGAAATACAAGTCACGGTCGTGACTTGTGCAGTTTCACTGCACTGACCCCTTTTCGTAAAATGATCATATCTCCTTCGTTACTTGCTTGTTTTGAGTTTGTGACCTATCGTTGGAAACGTAAGAGGATAAGCTATCACCTCAACTTGGAATTTCTGTAATAGCATGTATAGAACTCTAGTTATGACCGTTTGAAGTGAACCCTTGTTTTAGTTAGTTTCCAAACTTGTTGTTTTGGAGAGGTATCTATGTTTCATATTTATTATGCTTCTTAAACTTGGTCTAATGCTTATGTATCATGTATTGATTCATGTTTATCATAGTTACATTTATATAATGCCATGTTCTCATGTTTTGTGACGGTTTTTGGTATGTCCCACTTTGAGTCGGTTTTTACAAATGTTACGGTTTGAGCACTATTTTGTCTGTGCTTTGTACTCTCATTCCCTTGGCTACCTCCACGTTCGTAAGGCTGGAATGTCGGAACGGGAGGTATCCTACTGCTTAAATGCATGTGTTAGTGGGCATACGACGACGTTGTTGGGAGTTGAACGCTATGCGTTGATCGACCCGGCCGTCAAATGTTGTGTACTTGCGAGGTGGTGTTATTTGCATGTAGCGTACCGCTTGTTATGAGGCTTGTGCTCTTTTCCGCCTCTTTCGTGAATTGATCTACCGAATTTGGGGTACTCGGCGTCTTTGTAAGACCGAGTCTTGGATGCGAAATGTCATCGCATGTCGAATCGGAAAACATTTATTCCGAGAATCTGGCCAGGTTTAGACTAGGACCGTATTATTATCGTCGTGCTACCAGGAGGAAATTAGTCTACATATACGAAATGTAGCATCGTGTATGAGTTCAGGGAAATTCTTTATCCCGTGGATGCCTTTTAATCATACTTGCCATGTACACGGTGCTAGTGCGTTTCATTTACCGTGAGAGTTGTCGTCTTGTGTCGTCTTTGAATGCGTGATTTCATGATATTGTTCATGGTCATTGCATGATTTGGCACCGTCATTGTCTTGGTTCGTGAATGGATGATAATATGTTGGATTTGTGTAATCATCGCATGACTTGACTGGTTTGTCTGTCGAGTCTCAATCTTATCAATCTTATACCGCTAACGGTGAGATGCAAGCCCTAGTGAGCGTATTCGGTTGCCTACGAGTGTCTTCCCCGAGTCTTTGTATAACATGATGGATTCGGATTTGTATTACATATGCTCTTATCATTATATATTGAATTGCCTATCTATCCTTATCGTATCTCACATGTACATCAATATGTATGCATGCTTTACTTTTGTATTTCATTCTATGTACGTTTAATGTGATATGGCTGGGAGAACCCGAGTTACTCCCCACTGATTGTGGCGTTCATGTTTTTCATGGATGAACAGGTTGCTTGCATGGATGGCTTTTTGCTTGACATTTTGGGTTCGGGTGTGAGCTAGCGGGCGTTGTCCCTGGATTAAAACACCTCTAGACGATTTTAGCTTGTTTTGCTAAACACTTTTACTTGTTAACATTTTGGAGAGACTTCGTCTCTTGATGTAGTATAATTCGTACTTTAGTTTGTAATATTTGACACTCCTCGTATTCTTTCCTTGCATGTATAAAAGTTTTTAAAATACCGGTATTCCGCATTACTTACTGCTTGTCTTTTTATATTTCCGCATCGCGAGGGTTGTCACAGTTGGTATCAGAGCTTTATCGCTCCCGACCACACACCTGAACCCTAAACCTTAAATTACTTAGACTTGAAATAATAAATGAGAGATGGGTAGACTTAAGGACCTAAGGTGGTAGTCTTTGGTGTACTTGATGTTTGTTAGGTTCTAACTTGTTTGTTGATTGTGTTGAGTGATGTTATGTTTGTTTGTATCTACCGTCTTAAGGTGGATCATTGTGTTACCTAGAAGAAGTATCCTCTACCGAAGATTTGAAGATTGACGAGCTTAATTGAAGTGTATTTCTTCCTCATCGATGTTTTCTCTCGTCCTTAATGTATCATGCTCTCTTCCTTCTATCTAAGTGCTTCTTTCTCTTCCATCTTGTTTGCCTCTTGGAAATTACTCTTGATAGTTCCTCCATCTTACCATTGGTATCCTTACCTTCCTCTTGTAAAATTTTTGTGGATGCCATACCCATTTGTTTGTGGTATATTATACTTGGTCGGAAGAACTTTGAATTTAGTGGAATATTAGTGATTGTTAGAAAGAATTTGTGATTTGAGGAAAATGTTGTAGATCTAAATTCACCCTATATTGATGATTGGTTGTAACTCTAAGGAAAGGTAGTAAGATAAGTTTGATGATTTTAATGCTTGATGCTTGTCATGACTAATGTGTGGATAGTTCATGATATTTGTTGGTGTAAGGTTGAATGAGTTGGTTATGACTTCTTAACTCATTAGTAATTTAGTCTTTTGGACTTAGAAGTTTAGTATTGTTTTGAAGACCATACTTATGATATGTCTAAGTGGTGTAAATGAGAAGCTTTAAATGATATCTTGAGGTGCGAAATACTTTTGAGGTTAAGCGACTTCTTGTGCATGGCTTCCTATTGTGTGTTTGTGAGTATAGGCTTGGTGGAAAAGCATTTGGCTATAATTCTTGGATTTAAAGATATCATCTTATCTTATGGTATCGGAGACTCGTTTGGAGTAGTA